>JAXLNS010000010.1:31886383-32155278 GCA_037215915.1 Pantherophis vulpinus
AGAGAGGGCTGGAAAGCACTGTGAAGCAGTATATAAGTCTGCTATTGCTATTCCTTCCTTCCTTCCCTTCCCTTCCCTCCCTCCCCCTTCCTTCCTTCCTTTTCTCTTATTCCCTTTCTCCTTCTCCTTCCTGGTGCCGCAGTGGTTAGAAGCCAGTGTTGCAGGCAGACTCTGCCAACAGCCAGGAAGTTCGATCCTGACCGGCTCAAGGTTGACTCAGCTTTCCGTCCTTCCGAGGTGGGTCAAATGAGGACCCAGATTGTTGGGGGAAAGAGGCTGACTCTATAAACCGCTTAGAGAAGGCTTTAGAGCACTGTGAAGCGGTATATAAGTCTACGTGCTACTGCTATTATAGATGGCCTTCAAAAGAAGAGAACATGAGCCATGATCCAGAAAGGATGTTCTCCTGGCACAGGCTCAGCAGATAAGAAAGGAGGGGCGGGTGGGAATTGCACCGGGGGGGGGGGGAACCACTAAAACCAGCTGGAAATGGTCCATCCCATCATCAGACCACATGGAGGTATAATTTAAGGCAGGGGTCTCCAACCTTGGCAACTTTAAGACTTGTGGACTTCAACTCCCAGAATTCCTCGGCTGAATTTTGCTGCAACAGTTATCAAAGTGTGAAAAACTGTCATAAGTCCCTTTTTTAAAGGCCTGTTGCACGCCAGTTCGTTTAGTGACCGTTCGAAGTTATGACAGTCCTGAAAATAGCCCTTGTTGTAAGTCGAGGACTGTAAATCAGGGAGACCGCTGAATCCTGCAGCCAAAATCGCTGCTGCTTTTGAAATAGTTTCTTGGTTTGGCAAGGCCAGTCCTGCCTTCATGCTAATCATCATTCCCTGGGCTCAAAGGACTTACATGAAAGTTTGTGCCCAGAGTAACTCAGTTTTTGCCAAACAGGCTGATCAAGTTGGGCATGTTTGACCTGTTCCACTTTCCCTTTGTTGCCTCCCAGGTTCTCTTCTCAACCTGCCACCAGCAGAGTAGAAAAGAGGCACTCTAGAGAGGCAAATGCATGGAGGGATGGAAAGCAGCGGTGAAATCCAGCAGGTTCTGACAGGTTCTGGAGAACCGGTAGCGGAAATTTTGAGTAGTTTGGCGAACCGGCAAATACCACCTCTGGCTGGCCCCAGAGTGGGGAGGGAATGGGGATTTTGCAATATCCTTCCCCTGGAGTGGGAGGGAATGGAGATTTTGCAGTATCCTTCAACTCCCAGGATTCCCCCACAACCCTTCAAACTTGCCAAGTTTGAAAACCAAATGTTTTGAGTATAACTCCACAGTTTCTGGAATTCCCAGCCAGCCCTGGGCTTCGTCTAACAACTCTGGGGCAAAGCCAAGAAGTAATCATACCCTTGACAGCATCCTAAAAAGCAGAGACATCACCCTGCCAACAAAAGTGCGTAGAGTCCAGGCGATGGTTTCCCCAGTTGCAATGGATGGCTGTGAAAGTTGGACCATAAGGGAGGCTGAGCGCCAAAGAATGGAGGCCTTTGAACTCTGGTGCTGGAGAAGACTCCTGCGAGTCCCTTGGACTGCAAGGCGATCCAACCGGTCAGTCCTAGAGGAGATCAACCCTGACTGCTCTTTAGAAGGCCAGATCCTGAAGAGGAAACTCAAATACTTTGGCCACCTGATGAGAAGGAAGGACTCTCTGAAGAAGAGCCTAATGGTGGGAACGATGGAGGGCAAAAGAAGAAGGGGACGGCAGAGAACGAGGTGGCTGGACTGAAGCAGTAGACGTGATCTTAAATGGACTCCGGGGGATGGTAGAGGACAGGAAGGCCTGGAGGAACCTTGTCCATGGGGTTGCGATGGGTCGGACACGACTTTGCAACTAACAACAAAAATCATACCCTTACAGAACCTGAAGTTCAGGAGGGGACATAAAAGAAAGGAAACAAATGAAACATGAACGAGGAAACGGAGCCAAACTTTCCCCAAAATATAAAAAGCCAGCACCTATTTCCAGTGTACACAGCAGGGTATGATAAAAAGTCACGATGTTGGTCACAAGAATCCTTTCCTAGCGATAATATTTCTCACAGCGATGATGTTTTTACAACCGTTATTTCTTATCCCCAATAATGTTAGAAGCAATGCATTTGTCAGTCACATTGCATAATCCTACATCACAAGGCAACACGTGATTTCCCTACGTTCCCCTCCTCCTCCTAGCCACGGTTAACCACAGTTCAGTTTCTCTTTCCGTCGTTGTCATCTTTCAATGCATGCATTCTTGTACCCTCTGTGAATTTTATTACTCATGCGTCTGGCATGCTACGTTTTTCGGCAAGGTCTTGTTGTGGCCCGCCAGCGGAGTTGGTGGCAGACTCAAACAGTGAGGAGGTTGGGGAGGAACATGGGCCAGTCCTGGAGTCTGGGGAGGGCTCTGATGAGGGCTCTGCGTTGGAGGCAGAGATAGGGCCAGGGCCGTCTGACAGTTGTCAGCTGCCTCCGGAGTCGGACATCAGTGGGGCAGAAGAACAGCTGGAGCTTGTTCCCAGTGTGCGCATGCATAGAGTTGCCAGACAAAGGGAGCAGCTAAAGAACAAGGGTCAACTCAGGAGTAAGGCCACAGATGGACGATGAATGGCCCCTCCCAGAGGGAATAAAAGAGGAGCAAAAGGGGAGTGGAGTTTGCAGGAGACAATTAGTTCACTTAATTGGTTCATGACTCTCCGAGACTCCTTGCCAAGTTTTGAAAATATCGGCCTGGCCAGATAAGGTCTGTGACTGTAAATTCTCCCTTGAAAGACTTTGCTGGATGTGAACGAGAGGAATTCACAGTAACTTAATAAAAAGGGGTTTTTTTTTGTCGGGACAAGGAGTCCATTTCATGCTCTTGGGAAACCTAGGTCAGAACAGGCCTCCTGCTTTGGGGGGGGGGAGGGTTGGACTGGATGACCTCACAAGGTCCCTTCCAACTTTATTAACCTGAGTCTGAAACCGGTTATCCGCTTCAGAATCCTGAAAAGCCAGACTCGTGTGCGGTAATCCTCAATCCCCTGGAAGATTCCGCCTACCTGAAACGTGTCCACCACCCGGTGGAGAAACTCGATGACGAAAAGCGGTGGGACTTCCGTCTGGATCACGGCCACAAAGAAGATCTTGTGCCGATAGACGCTCAGAAGGTAATGGTGAGGGGTGGAAATCACCGGGGGCACATTTTCAGCCTCCGACGCCCGCTCCTGAGCCTCGAAGAAGTAGTCGCAAACCGAACGGCTGATCACGCTCTTCCAGTGTTTCTCCAGGAAAATGTCTCCGGAGGAGTTAATGAGGAAAAGGCTGTGAATCATTGCTGGTCCAGAAGAAGGCCCACCCGTTGAGGACCCCTGGCTGGCGGAGAGATCAACTCGTGCTCTAGGACTTCGCGGGTCTAAAAATCAACACACAAAAACACACAAGCACCTAGGATTTCTTACGTCTGTTTTTTCCTTCAGGTTCTCCGCCACAATCAGAATTTCCTGAGCCAAGCGTGCAATAATAAATAAATTTTTATTTAGCTGCCAACACAATTCACTGGCAATAATGTGGGACGAAGGTCTCTCTCAAAATCAATTGTACTCAGACAGCACACTATTTATATATATTTTTTTTTGTTTTACACTGTTAAAAAAATAAAAAAAATCTCTCTATATCTATCTATCTCTATCTCTATCTCTATCTACCTCTATCTATCTCTATCTCTATCTCTATCTGTATCTATTTATCTCTATCTATCTCTATGTATCTCTATCTATATGTATCTATTTATCTCTATCTATCTATCTCTATCTATCTCTCTATCTCTCTCTCTATCTATCTCTCTATCTATCTATCTATCTATCTCTATATCTATCTAATTTATATTTCACTGATAAAGAAATAAAGGGAGACTGGTATAGATCATTTCAAGTTATCTATTTCAAGCATGGCTTGTCGTGAATGCGACTGCTTGAGGGCTCCTGGATTGAAGCTGTGTCTTATTAAGCAGGCTGCGCAAAGTCAGTTTATCTGTGTCTTATTAAGCAGGCTGTGCAAAGCCAGTTTGTTTGTGGCTTATTAGCAGGCTACGCTAAGCCAGTTCATCCTGGCTTATTAAGCAGGCTGCACAAAACCAGTTTATCTGTGGTTTATTAAGCAGGCTGTGCAAAGCCAGTTTGTTTGTGGCTTATTAGCAGGCTACGCTAAGCCAGTTCATCCTGGCTTATTAAGCAGGCTGCACAAAACCAGTTTATCTGTGGTTTATTAAGCAGGCTGTGCAAAGCCAGTTTGTTTGTGGCTTATTAGCAGGCTACGCTAAGCCAGTTCATCCTGGCTTATTAAGCAGGCTGCACAAAACCAGTTCATCCTGGCTTATTAAGCAGGCTGTGCAAAGCCAGTTTATTTGTGGCTTATTAGCAGGCTGTGCTAAGCCAGCCCATCCTGGCTTATTCAAAGAACCATGATATTTAATTTGGCTCAAATCTAGGAACCAGGACCTGATGCTTCCAGAAACCAGATCCCATCAAATCGACCGTCTTCTTTTTGCAAGGGATTCCCACGGATCTCAACCCAGAAGATCCAAGCCAGGCAGGAGACCCCTCAAGCTCGCCTTCCCCCAGAGCGTCCCCCCCCCGTCCCCATTTCCCCCCTTCTCACCTCCTCCGCATCGCAGCCACAGCTTCCTCAAATGAAGCCTGATTTTTGGAGGAGGGGTGGGAGAATAGATCCCTCGGAAGCCACCCACCCTCGCCGCTGATTGGCCAGCGGAGGACCCCCCCCTCCCTTCCTTCCTCCTATCCCGCGTCGCCGCCGGTTCTTTGACAGCTCCGATTGACAGAAACCGGTGTCGCCGGGGTAAGGCGGGGCCTCCTTTTAATGCCGTCCATCGATTGGCCGGGCAAGTCCCGGCATCGATTCCGAGTGACAGCCCGGCAGGCCGGTGAACGCTGAGCCGAGGGGAAAAACGGAGCCAGTGATTGGCTGGGCTTGAAAAGCTCGCGCGAACCAACGGGAGGCGGGTCTCCGCGGCTCTATAGTAACGGGGCGGTTGCTACGCGGTCGGCTGAATTTAGCCCTCAGCGCGAGGCGGCATGTGACGGGCGGGCTGCGCATGCGCATGTAGACCAGTGGGTGAGGGTTGGGGACGTTTGCGCCCTGTTCTAATCCTCGGTTTGCGACCGAGTGGGTGCAGAAGGAGAAAACGGGCACAGGTTGCTGCTTAGCGGGGTCGTCGTTCCCACTGCACAAGCCGGCTTGGGTGGGTCAGAGGTCAAACCTGCCTAAGCCGTTAACAGCGTCAGGAGAGGGAGTCCTCGAATTACGTCCACAATGGAACGCCTCCCCCCCCCACCAAATTCTGTGGTCAAGCAAGAAGGGTTCTTAATTGAGTTTTGACCCATTTTATGGCCTTTCTTGCCACCGTGGTTAAGTGAATCACTGCCGTTGTTAAGTGAGTAACCCGGTCGTTAAGTGAATGCCGCTTCCCCATTGACTTGGCTTCACAGACATCGCAAAAGGGGATCACATGATCCTGGGATTCTGCAACCGTCATAAATACCAGTCAGTTGCCAAGTGTCTGGCTTTATCACGGACCCATGGGGATGCCGGACAACGGTCGTAAGTGTGAAAAATGGTCGTGAGTCACTTTTCTCAGTGCTGCTGTAATTCTGGATGGTCACTAAAGGAACGGTTGTAAGTCGACGACTGCCTATACAGTCCTCGACTTACAACCACAATTAAACCCAAAATTTCCGTGGTCAAGTAAGACAGTTCTTAACTGAGTTTTGGCCGATTTTATGGGCTTTGCCACAATCGTTAAGTAAATTGCTGCCATTGTTAAGTTAGTGATGCGGTGGTTAAGTGAATTTGACATTCTCATTGACTTTGCTTGTTCCAAAGGTCGCACTAGGACTAGGTGATTGCATGATCCAGGACACTGCAACTGTCATAAATACGAGTCAGTTGCCATGGGGATGCTGGATGCCTGGCAACTGGTTCATATTTATAAAGCTTGCAGGGTCCCAGGATCAGGTGATCCCTTTTTGACAAACTGTAGAAAGTTAGCACCCACTGTGCATGTGCATCGCTTCTGTGCATGCACAGATCATCGATGACGACATCCGGGGCAGTGGGCGGGGCCTCCCGCCGGTTTAACTACAGATTCTTGCAAACCGGCCCGAACCGGGGGCAACACACCACTGATCCCATCCCATCGATTCTGTTCTGATCTGTCCCATCCAGTCCCATCCCAGATTTTCCGTTCTGTTCCCTTCCATCTGTTCTAATAATTCTGATTCTCGTTCTGTTCTGTTCCATTCTGTTCTATTTCTATTTCTATTCCATCCCATCCCATCCCATCTTTTCTTTTCTTTTTTTTTATTGAAAAGTTTTAAAAAGTTTTACAAACATTTCCCCTTCCCCCTCCCTGCTCCCCTTCCAACCCTCCCCTTCCCCTCCCCCCCCCCACTTCCCAGAGCAAAATACAGGGTATAACATTTGACAATCCTAAACTAACATAAGCTAATTATCTATAGCCCCTATCCCCCTCTTGAACTTTTAACTCCCTTTTTACTAAACTAAATTTAAGTACTTTATAAAATCTCTTTGATCATTCATAAGCTATTTGAAATTTTTTAGTCCGATATTTGCCTTGAATATAATCAATCCATCTTCTCCATTCTAACATATATTTCTCATTTGAATGATCCTTTAGATATGCTGAAATTTTCGCCATTTCTGCTAAATTTACTACTTTTAATGTCCATTCTTGAATAGTAGGTAAATCTTCCTTCCTCCAGTACTGCGCCACCAAGAGTCTTGCTGCAGTTATTAAGTTCCGAATCAGATTAGTCTCTATAGCCGTACAATCTGTAATTATACCTAACAAAAACAACTGTGGAGTAAACTTTATTCTTTTTAAAAAAATATTTTGAATAATCCACCATATTTTTATCCAAAATGCCTTAACTTTTTTACCAGTCCATCCCATCTTTTCTGTTGCCTTCCATCAATTCTAATTCTAATTCTGTTCTATTCATGGAATCCTGGTTTCTAGCATTTCCACCACTGCCCAGATTGCCTCTCCTTGCTGCCTCTTCCACCTCAACTCAACACTCCCCTTTTTACGTCAGACCTGGATTGATCCTCTGCTCCTACCAGCAACTAAAGGCTCTGTACTAATAATGCCCGAGCTCCTTTCTGTCACGGTTTTCTTGCCCAGCGACTAAAATTATTCCTTTATTTTCAAATGATGTAGTGTTTTTTTAACAAAAATTGTAAGGTAAAGGTAAAGGTTCCCCTCGCACATATGTGCCAGTCTCTTCTTAAAAACCTCCAGTGATGGAGCCCCCACAACTTCTGGTGGCAAGCAGTTCCACTGGTTAATTGTTCTGACTGTCAGGAAGTTTCTCCTTAATTCCAGGTTGCTTCTCTCCTGGATTAGTTTCCATCCATTGTTTCTTATCTTACCTTCTGGTGCTTTGGAGAGTAGGTGGACCCCCTCTTAAAGAAGAGGCAGCCCCTCAAATATTGGGAGACTGCTATCATGTCACCCCAATTCTTCTTTTCTTTAGACTAGACATACCCAGTTCCTGCAACCGTTCTTCCTATGTTTTAGCCTCCAGTCCCCTAATTATCTTTGTTGCTTTTCTCTGCACTCTTTCCAGAGTCTCCACATCTGATCCAGTGGTGGGTTTAAAATTTTTTTACTACCGGTTCTGTGGGTGCGGCTTGGTGGGCGTGGCATGGCTTGGTGGGCGTGGCAGGGGAAGGATACTGCAAAATCCCCATTTCCTCCCAATCAGCTGGGACTCGGGAGGCAGAGAATAGATGGGGCGGGGCCAGTCAGAATTTTTTACTACCGGTTCTGTGGGTGTGGCTTGGTGGGCGTGGCATGGCTTGGTGGGCGTGGCAGGGGAAGGATCCTGTGAAATCTCCATTCCCACCCCACTCCAGGGGAAGGTTACTGCAAAATCCCCATTTCCTCCCAATCAGCTGGGACTCGGGAGGCAGAGAATTAGATGGGGGCGGGGCCAGTCAGAATTTTTTACTACCGGTTCTCCGAACTACTCAAAATTTCCGCTACCGGTTCTCCAGAACTGGTCAGAACCTGCTGAGAACCCACCTCTGATCTGATCGCAGCGTCATGGTTAACGTTTTGAGTTTTTTTTTTTGACTGTGTGGGCCCTCCTGGAAAAAGAGAAGAATAGGAACAAAACGGGGGGGGGGGGCAGGTCTAGCTGGCTTTAAACCCCCCCGCCCCCCGTTGGTTAGCCAGAGGGAAGGCTGGCCAGACTGACCGAGAGGAGCAGCCCTTCTGGGAAACGTCCATCCCAGCGCCCTCCACAATCTAGTTCGGAGGGGTTGTTATGGGTCCCCTGGGACATCAGGCCAGATGGTAGATGGCCTTCTCGTGGCACCTCCTTTCCCTATAGGTAACAGCTTCTCCCGGAGGTCCCGTTAGCCGCCCCCCCCCTCTTTTTTGGCAGGCGGATGAAAACAGCGCTCTCTCTCTCTCTTTTTTTTGAGTGAGCTTTTGAAAAAAAGCAAGCCTTAATTAGCAGCGGAGATTTCAAGATATTGTTTTCAGGCTGGGAAATATTTAGCATTGCAAGCTGCCTGACAAATCGGCCGCCTCTGAGTCTTTTGCAAGCCCAGGAAATCCATGAGTAGTGAGGATAACCCTGCTCCTAATAGTTTCTCAGAGAAGAGCGCGGCCCCGTAAAGGAAGCTTTAGACCAGGGGTGTCAAACTCAAAAGGCCGTGAGCTGGATCTGGCCCACGGAGTGCTTGGATCTGACCCGCGGGGCCGCCCTGGAAACAGCGAAGGAAGGAAGGAAGAAAAGGTAGGAAGGAAGGATGGAAGGAAGAAAAGGAAGGAAGGAAGGAAGAAAGGAAGGAAGGAAGAAAAGGAAGGAAGGAAAGAAGAAAAGGAAGGAAGGAAGGAAGGAAGGAAGGAAGGAAGGAAGGAAGGAAGGAAGGAAAGGAAGGAAGGAAGGAAAGGAAGGAAAGAAAGAAGAAAAGGAAGGAAGGAAAGGAAGGAAAGTAAGGAAGGAAAGAAGAAAAGGAAGGAAGGAAGAAAAGGAAGGAAGGAAGAAAGTAGAAGGAAGGAAGGAAAGGAAGGAAAGGAAGGAAGGAAGGAAAGGAAGGAAGGAAGGAAGTAGAAGGAAGGAAGAAAAGGAAGGAAGGAAAGAAGAAAAGGAAGGAAGGAAAGGAAGGAAGGAAGAAAAGGAAGGAAGGAAGGAAGTAGAAGGAAGGAAGGAAAGGAAGGAAAGAAAGAGAGAAGAAAAGGAAGGAAGAAAAGGAAGGAAAGGAAGGAAGGAAGTGGAAGGAAGGAAGGAAGGAAGGAAAGGAAGGAAGGAAGGAAAGGAAGGAAAGAAAAGAAAAGGAAGGAAGGAAAGGAAGGAAAGGAAGGAAGGAAAGAAGAAAAGGAAGGAAGGAAGAAAAGGAAGGAAGGAAGAAAGTAGAAGGAAGGAAGGAAAGGAAGGAAAGGAAGGAAGGAAGGAAAGGAAGGAAGGAAGGAAGTAGAAGGAAGGAAGAAAAGGAAGGAAGGAAAGAAGAAAAGGAAGGAAGGAAAGGAAGGAAGGAAGAAAAGGAAGGAAGGAAGGAAGTAGAAGGAAGGAAGGAAAGGAAGGAAAGAAAGAGAGAAGAAAAGGAAGGAAGAAAAGGAAGGAAAGGAAGGAAGGAAGTGGAAGGAAGAAAAGGAAGGAAGGAAAGAAGAAAAGGAAGGAAGGAAAGGAAGGAAGGAAAGAAGAAAAGGAAGGAAGGAAGAAAAGAAAGAAAGTAGAAGGAAGGAAGGAAAGGAAGGAAAGGAAGGAAGGAAGGAAGGAAGATTGGTTATAATGAGAGGGAGGGAGGATCTGAGCCAGCCAGCCCCAAAGCTGACTTTGGAGGAGTCTAGTCCAGCTCCTAATTCTGCGATGGCCTTTCGCTGTTGCTGGTCCGTAGGGGCTGGAGGTCTCTTTGCCTGTGGATTGTGCATCCATGTCCTTCGGGCCTGACCTCCAGTGTGTGACACGGCTCTTACCTGGACAGGTCACCATGTTCTCTGCGTCTCGTGGCAAGAGCCACTTTTGGACCAGGGAAAAAGGAGTCGCATCACAGGTAGCTGAGTTCTGGGGGAGGGGGGGAGGCACGTAGAGGAAAGGGGAAGAAAGAGAAGAAGAGAGGACAAGAGGAAAACAGCAGAAGAAAAGGAAGGAAAGGAGAGAGGGAGAGGAGAAAGGAATGGGAAAGGAAAGGGGGAGGGGGAGGAAAAGAAGGGAGGAGAAGAGGAAGAAGGAGGGAAGACGAAGGGAATGGGAAAGGGAGGGGAGGGGAGAGGAAGGAAAGGAAGGAAAAGGGGAAGGGGAAAAGGAGGGAAGAAGAAAGGAATGAGAAAGGAAAGGGGGGAGGGGAAGGGAGAGGGAGAGGGAAAGAAGGGAGGAAAAGAGGAAGAAGAAAGGGAGGGAAGAGGAAGAAAGGAAGGGGAAAGGAAGGGGAGAGGAAGGAAAGAAGGGAGGGAAGGGGAAGCAAGAGGAAGAAGGGAATGGGAAGGGGAGGGGAGGGGAGAGGAAAGAAAGAAGGGAGGAAAGGGGGAAGGGGAGGGAAGAGGAAGAAAGGAATGGGAAAGGAAAGAGGAAGAATGGAGATAAGGGAGAAAACAGGAGGAGAAGAAGAGAAAAGGGAGGGCAGGGGAGAGGAGGACAGGAAGGGGAGAGGAGAAGCGGGAAGGGCAGGGGGAGAAGAGGAGTTGGAGGAAGGAGCCACAGGAACAATCAAAGAAGTGGCTTCTTCCACGACCGAAAGAGATAAAGGAAGACTGACAGCCGTCCATTAAGCCTGGGAACAATTCAATTTAATCTTCGGCAGCAGCTTCCCAGCCTCAAATCATTAGCCAACGAGGATGCAGCGGGAACAACTTTTGCTTCCCCCCACCCTCTCTCGTCCCACCGTGTTAAACCATCACAGGATCCCGCAGATCCCGGGACAAGACGGTCGCGAAACAACAGAACGGCGGGACTTCTTTGTGCTTACAACAGAGGCCCCTTGCCTGCCCCCCCCACCCCCCACCTCCCACCCCCCACGCTAATGATGCAAGGCCTGGCCTCCAGTAACCACCAAGTTTATGAGACGGTTAAGCTATCCCCAGGGCCTTGGGAATCCGAGGACGCAAAAGCAGCTGGTGCCCTGAAGTGGCAGCTTGCCATTTAAGTTAACTCTTGCCGTGCCACAGTGACCGACCGGGTACCGAACCTCCATCCTGAACCTGAGAATCTCGGGAAAAATCCCTTGGATGCCCAAATCCCCTTGGGGGCAAAACTCACTTAACAACTGCCTGGCTTAGAGGTGAAAATTTGAGGGTGGGGGGGGGGTCAGCATTTAAGGGAATCCGTGCGGTTGTTGAGTGAGACCACGGTTGTTAAGTGAATCTGGCTTCCCCGTTCACTTTCGTTGTCGGGAGGTCGCAAAAGGGGATCAAGTGATCCCTAGAACACAGCAAACGATCATAAACAAGTTGACCAGCATCCGAATTTTCATCCCGTGACCAGGGAGATGCTGAAATGGTTTGGGTGAAAACCAGTCATACGTTACCCCAAACTGGTGTTTCTTTTTCAAGAGGCAGCTGGACTTTCTGGTTTTTCTTTGAAGACATTTCGCTTCTCATTCCAAGAAGCTTCTTCAACTCTGTGCATAGCCAAATGTCTCTGGAGATTCTCAGTCCTCCACGTCATGGTTGTTTCCCCAAAGGTGCTTTTTTTTTCATTGGACTTTCTTGGTTTGTCTTTGAAGAGCTGAAGAAGCTTCTTGGATGAGAAGCGAAACGTCTTCAAAGAAAAACTAAGGAAGTCCAGTTGCCTCCTGGAAAAAACCATGATCTGGAGGACTGAGAATCTCCATGGACAGTCATAAGTCCCATTTTTCAGTGCTGTTGTCACTTCAATCATTAAACCAGGGGTGAAATCCAGCAGGTTCGGGAGAACTGGTAGCGGAAATTTTGAGTAGTTCGGACAACCAGCAAATGACACTTCTGGCTGGCCCCAGAGTAGGGTGGGAATGGAGATTTTGCTGTATCCTTCCTCCAGGAATGGGGTGGGAATGGGGATTTTGCAGTATCCTTCCCAAAGGAGTGGGAAGGGAATGGGGATTTTGCAGTATCCTTCCCCCAGGAGTGGGGAGGGAATGAGGATTTTGCAGTATCCTTCCCCCAGGAGTGAGGTGGGAATGGAGATTTTGCAGTATCCTACCCCCAGGAGTCGGGAGGGAATGGGGATTTTGCAGTATCCTTCCCCTGGAGTGGGGAGGGAATGGGGATTTTGCAGTATCCTTCCCCTGGAGTGGGGAGGGAATGGGGATTCTGCAGTATCCTTCCCCCAGGAGTGGGGTGGGAATGGGGATTTTGCAGTATCCTTCCCCCAGGAGTGGGGTGGGAATGGGGATTTTGCAGTATCCTTCCCCTGGAGTGGGGTGGGAATGGAGATTTTGCAGTATCCTTCCCCCAGGAGAGGGAATGGGGATTTTGCAGTATCCTTCCCCCAGGAGTGGGGAGGGAATGGAGATTTTGCAGTATCCTTCCCAAAGGAGTGGGGAGGGCATGGAGATTTTGCAGTATCCTTCCCCTGTCACGCCCACCAAGCCACACCACGCCCACCAAGCCACGCCCACAGAAACCAGTAGTAAAAAAATTTGGATTTCACCACTGCACTAAACAAATGGCTCTAAGTCAAGGACTCCCTGTACAAACGGCAGTACTTTTTAGCCTGTTGTAAGGAGTCAAGTGGACGTGTCTATAAAAGAAGTAAGATCGTTTTGACTTATTGGAGGACACCTAATCCAGAATTAAAGTTCAGCTCAGCCTTTCGCGGAGAAGTAGCTGGCATCGTCTCAAAAGGTGGTTTACCGTAACCTGAATGGCCGCATTCCAGATGACTGCTCGAACGGCACACTCCAAAAAATTTTCCTATCCTTCTCTCGCTTGGCAGCGTTTGTAGCGTCTAACTGCTAAGTGGGAAATTAAGAAGATTTAAGGTTTGCTTGTTCCATAAACTAATACAATGAAGCAATGGATGGCCGTTGGTGGGAATGAGTTCAGGGATAGGCTAAAGAATAAAACAATTTATTTTTTGTTTGCTTTAAAAAAAAAAAAGCCTCTGACGATCAGGCAACTCAGCTGGGATCGTCAGAGGCTTTTAAAGGCATTTTTTTTTCTACAACCTCTTCGGCTGTAAATTCGTAAATTTTCCTTATTATCATTTGATCTGGAGGAGTATCAGCCTGTTTCCAATTCGGTGCGAAGACGATTCTGCTTGCCGTTAATATATGTAACATTTTGTAGTTTTTTTACCCATTTTCCCATCAAAAATACCCAAAAGAAATAATTCCGGCTTCAATTCTATCCTCTGATCAATTATCTCTTCGAACCATTTTCTTATCTTACACCAATATTTTCCAGCCTTGGGGCAGGTCCACCACATGTGGTAGAATGTTCCCTGCTTGTAGCCACATCTCTAGCACTCAGGCGATCGATTTATTATAACTCAGGGAGTTGAAGTCCACAAGTCTTAAAAGTTGCCAAGGTTGGGGACCCCTGATATATATATATATTATTTGTACCATTTTTTTATTATAACTCAGGTATATGTGGTACTTTCTGCCATAATAAATTTTTTTTGTTGGTGATGTTAATCTTTTCTGCTTCTGACCAAGAACAACCTCGAATGGTGTAGAAATCTGCTTGCCTTTGGCATCCAGGGTTTGGAAAATAGTCAAGGCAGTCCCTGGGAATGGAGGAAGGAAGGGCTGGACGTGGGCTGGCAAGGAAAAAATTCAGGCTGGTCTAGTTTTCTGCCCGTCCAAGAATGGGTGGGGAGGAATTCAGCCAGAGAAAAAAATTCCTGTTAAGCCACGTTCCCCAAGAATATTATACTTTAAAGAACCAGCCTGCCCATTCATGTTAAAGATGGCAAACGTAATACAGTCCTCTACAAATGAAGTCTGTTTTGATTTTGTTCCAGGCATCCAGAATTCTCTGGTTTTGAAATTCCTGTGCTACCGTTATTTGATTTTGTGTGCTAAAAGCGTGATATTTTGCCAGCTCAAACAGGCGAATTTTAAAGCTTAGGTTTAATTTTTTAATGCTCCCCTTCCTTTGGACTGGTACATAAAGGTAACGGTTCCCCTCGCACCTATGTGCTAGTCGTTCCCGACTCTAGGGGGCGGTGCTCATCTCCGTTTCAAAGCTGAAGAGCCAGCGCTGTCCGAGGACGTCTCCGTGGTCATTAAGGGACTAAAACATACAATGAACGGTTGCAGGAACTGGGCATGGCTAGTCTAGTGAAGAGAAGGACCAGGGGAGACAGGATAGCAGTCTTCCAATATTTGAGGGGCTGCCCCAGAGAGGAGGAAGGGGGTCAAGCTATTTTCCAAGGCACCCGAAGGCCAGACAAGGAACAATGGATGGAAACTGAACAAGGAGAGATTCAACCTAGAAATAAGGAGGAATTTTCTGACAGTTGAGAACAATCAACCCATGGAACAAAAGTTGTCTTTGGAAGTTGTGGGAGCTTCATCACTGGAAGCTTTCAAGAAGAAACTGGACTGCCATCTGTCAGAAATGGTGTAGGGTCTACTGCTTGGGCTGTGGGGTTGGACTAGATGACCTCAGAGATCCCTTCCAACTCTTAATCTGTATCTGTATCTTTTTTTTCTCAGAAGAATAGAATAGAATAGGAACAGGAATAGAATAGAATAGAATAGAATAGAATAGAATGGAATGGAATGGAATGGAATGGAATGGAATGGAATAGAAAATATGGAATGGAATGGAATGGAATGGAATGGAATGGAATGGAAAATATGGAATGGAATGGAATAGAATAGAATAGAATAGAATAGAATAGAATAGAATAGAATAGAATAGAATAGAATAGAATAGAAAATATGGAATGGAATGGAATGGAATAGAATAGAAAATATGGAATGGAATGGAATGGAATGGAATGGAATAGAAAATATGGAATGGAATGGAATGGAATGGAATAGAATAGAATAGAATAGAATAGAATAGAATAGAATAGAATAGAATAGAATAGAATAGAATAGAATAGAAAATATGGAATGGAATGGAATGGAATAGAAAATATGGAATGGAATGGAATGGAATGGAATAGAATAGAATAGAATAGAATAGAATAGAATAGAATAGAATAGAATAGAACAGAATAAAGAATAGAAAAACCTTGGAAAGTCCAGTTGCCTCCTGAAAAAAAGCACCTTTGGGACGACCATGACGACGCTCGCAAAGGTCGTAACTATGAAAAAAAAACCGGTCGCAAGTCACGTTTTTCAGCCCTGCGGTGGCTTTGGACCGGTCAGTAACCGAACGGTTGTAAGTCGAGGACTACCTGCAAAAAAAAACCCTGCTCCTGAAACCGAGTCTGGTGTAGGTAAATTTTAACCCTACTGGAAGATGCAAGAGATCCGGTGCAGAGGAGAAACGTTGCTTACTCCTGCAGTGTAAGGTCCGTGGGAGCGATTTACTCTCGAGTAGAGGCCAAGGAGCAGCCAAGAAAAGCATAGGATCGCGGGGCGCTTGCAAAGCTTGGGATGCCCTCTTAACACGGGGGGGGGGGGGTGGGTGGGTGGGGGGCAAGCACGCCTCGAACTGACTACCCTAAAAGCCCGCGCAAACACCGCTTGGCCGATGCGCGTCTGGCTTGGCTTCAGGATTGCGCTCCTTTGGATCGCAGGGGGTAAAATCGCGCAGGTGAAAGAGAAAGCGGCTGCGCAACCCCCACCCCCACCCCCCCATTCCCACCACCTTGCTGTCAGCTTCCCTCGCCCCGCGGCTTACTCCGGAGTAAACGCGCAAGGAGCGATCCACAGCCTTCTCCCCCCCCCCCCTCCCATCCTTCAAAGCTTGCGCGGATTGCCAAGCGGGAGCTCCGCGCCTGCGCAGAACCGCGCACTCCTTCCCTCCCTCCCTCCAAACCACACACACATACATGGACGGAGAGCGTGGCTGCTCCCTCAACCCGCCGCCCCTCCCTCCTCCTCCTCCTCCTCCTGCTCCCAGTTCCGTGCCGCTCTTTCCCCCTCCTCTCTCTCTCCCTCTCTCTCTCTCTCTGTGTGTGTGTGTGTGTGTCGGAGAGGCTGTTCCCACACCCCTCCCCCGCGGCCGGCTCCTCCCCCTCCGCCCAGGCTGTTCCGCTGCCATAGGGCCTCTCCGCCCTCCGCAGCGCTACGGACCCAAGATGGCCGCCGTGTCAGTTTGGGTCTTCGTTGCCGTCTGGCCTGAGGCGCCTGGGCTCCGCCTCTCCTAGGCCCCGGTAAGGCTCGGGAGCCGCCGCGGGGCTTCGGACGGCCCCGGGCGGAGGCGAAGAAGCGGCGGGAAAGGGGGGGGGGGGCGGAGAAAAAAAAGCGGGGAAGGGCTCCGGGGAGCGTCAGGCCGAGAATCGCCTCAGAGCCGGCGGCGAGAGAGAGAGAGAGAGAGAAAGGCCCCCCGCGCGGGCTTCTTCTTTCCCCCCTCAGGCCTTTTCCGCGACGCCCGCCTGCTCGTCCCCCCGCGCGGCAGGTGCAAGCGGCCTCCTTCGCCCCGAGCCCAGCCGCGCTTGTCTTGGGCCTCCTCGCTCCTTCTCCTCACGGCCTCCGGGGCGCCCGACTCTGGCAGGCCGCGCTCGGGCCGACGTCGCGGGTTAGGCCTCAGCCCGGGGGGGGCGGGGGCTCGCGCGGGCCGCCTTTTCCCAGCCGGGAAAAAAAATAAATAAATAAAATTAAAAAAAATAAAAATAAAAATAAAAAACCTCCGGGGAAGCGACGGCGGCGGTGGGAGAAGAGCTGAGGCGCCGCCTCTGGGCCGCTTCTGCCCCTTCCCAGAAACGCCCCCCCCCCTTTTATTTTTATTTAGGCCTTTCTCTCTCCTCTCCCTCTGTCTCTCAGCCGGGGCATCTTGAAAGGCTTTTCCCCCTCCTGAGAGAGAGAGAGAGAGAGAGAGAGATGGGGGCGCTTGGTTGAAGAGGCGAAGGAGGTCCGCATTCCCCGTCCCGCCACCGGGAGCCGCTCCGGGCGGTCGTCAAAAGAGAGGATGGGAAAGTTTCCCAGGGAAAGTTCCTTTCCCCGCATAGAGAAGAGCCTCCCGGGCTTCTCTTTCTCTCTCTTTCTTACTTTCTCTCTTTCTTTCTTTCTCTTTCTCTCTCTCTCCCTTTTTCTCTCTTTTTCTCTCTCTCTTTCCCTTTCTCTCTCTCTCTCTCTCTTTTTCTCTTTCTCTCTTTTTCTCTTTCTCTCTCACTCTCTCTTTTTCTCTCTCTCTCTTTCTTTCTTTCTCTTTCTCTCTTTCCCTTTTTCTCTCTCTCTTTCTTTCTCTCTCTTTCTCTCTCCCTTTTTCTCTCTTTTTCTCTCTCTCTTTCCCTTTCTCTCTCTCTCTCACTCTCTCTTTTTCTCTCTCTCTCTTTCTTTCTTTCTCTCTCACTCTCTCTTTTTCTCTCTCTCTCTTTCTTTCTTTCTCTTTCTCTCTTTCCCTTTTTCTCTCTCTCTTTCTTTCTCTCTCTTTCTCTCTCCCTTTTTCTCTCTTTTTCTCTCTCTCTTTCCCTTTCTCTCTCTCTTTCTCTCTTTTTTTCTCTTTCTCTCTCTCTCCCTTTTTCTCTCTTTTTCTCTCTCTCTCTTTCTTTCTTTCTCTTTCTCTCTTTCCCTTTTTCTTTCTCTCTCTTTCTCTCTCCCTTTTTCTCTCTTTTTCTCTCTCTCTTTCCCTTTTTCTCTCTCCCTTTCTCTCTCTCTTTTTCTCTCTTTCTCTCTCTTTCTCTTTCTTTCTCTTTCTCTCACTCTTTCTCTCCCTCTTTCCCTCTCTTTCTCTTTTTTTCTCTTTCTCTCTCTCTTTCTCTCTTTCACTCTCTCTTTCTCCACCCAAGCCAACCTTGGCCAGCGAAGGGCTCCCCAGTTTTGCGCTTCTCTTTTTTTTGTGTGTGTGTGTGGTTTTTTTTTTAAATCAGGGATGGGGAGTTGAGAAAGTTTGCCCATCAGTTGTTTTTCCCCTCCCCCCCCATTGATTGGTGTGTCTTTGAAAGAATATAACCATCCCTATCTGTTCATGTTATAAAATAGATACCCATGTTTCCCCCCCCCCCCAATTTTTTTTTAAATCCGGGAGGGGAGTTGAGAAAGTTTGCCCATCAGTTGTGTGTCCGTTCCCCCCAATTGATTTGCCTGTGTTTGAAAGAATATAACCATCCCTATCCGTTCATGTTATAAAATAGATACCCGTGTTTCCCCCCCCCCCGATTTTTTTTTAAGTTGAGAAAGTTTGCCCATCAGTTGTGTGTCCCCCCCAATTGATTTGCTTGTGTTTGAAAGAATATAACCATCCCTATCAGTTCATGTTATAAAATAAGATACCCGTGTTTCCCCTGATTTTTTAAAAAATCCGGGAGGGGAGTTGAGAAAGTTTGCCCATCAGTTGTTTTTCCCCTCCCCCCCCCCCATTGATTGGTGTGTCTTTGAAAGAATATAACCATCCCTATCTGTTCATGTTATAAAATAGATACCCATGTTTCCCCCCCCCCCCAATTTTTTTTTAAATCCGGGAGGGGAGTTGAGAAAGTTTGCCCATCAGTTGTGTGTCCGTTCCCCCCAATTGATTTGCCTGTGTTTGAAAGAATATAACCATCCCTATCCGTTCATGTTATAAAATAGATACCCGTGTTTCCCCCCCCCCCGATTTTTTTTTAAGTTGAGAAAGTTTGCCCATCAGTTGTGTGTCCCCCCCAATTGATTTGCTTGTGTTTGAAAGAATATAACCATCCCTATTCGTTCATGTTATAAAATAAGATACCTGTGTTTTCCCCGAAAATAAGTCCCTGTCTTTTTTTAACCATGAAATAAGCACTTAGCCTTATTGTTATGCGTTCAAAAGCCCAATTGGGCTTATTATCAGGGGATGTCTTATTTTGGGGGAAACAGGGTAGATGGATGGATGGATGGTTATTGTATTTCCCCAAAAATAAGACCCTGTCATATATATTTTTTTAATCCTGAAATAAGCACTTGCTCTTATTGCCATGCACTCAAAAAGCTCAATTGGGCTTATTATCAGGGGATAATGTCTTATTTTGGGGAAAACAGGGTAAAATAGAATAGAATAGAATAGGATTCTTTATTGGCCAAGTGTGATTGGACACACAAGGAATTTGTCTTTGATGCATAAGCTCTCGGTGTACATAAAAAGACAAGATACGTTTGTCAAGGATCATAAGGTACAACACTTAGTGATAGTCGTAGGGTACAAATAAGCAATGGAATCATATTAGGAAACAGTCAATATGTCATGTTCGCTATGACAATCTTGCCTTGCAAATGCGACTCTCTTGTTTTTTGGCCTGTGGGGTAAGAAAGAGTGGTGGGTATTTTATTTTATTTTATTTTATTATTTATTTTATTTATTTATTTAGTTTGTCAAGCATGTGTGAGAAAACTAGTATAAGCATGAACATAACATATAAATGTATAAGTATAAACATTTCTTTCGGAAGGGGTTTGCCTCCCTGGTGTAAATGGCATGTGGCTGCCAAAGGTTCAGAGTTGTTGGGGTGGTGGGGGAGGAGAAGAAGAAAGGACTGATAATTGCTGTTTAAAAGAACCAGTTCTGAAATGCTTTCAGTTTCAGTTTTTAGAACAAGTAAAAGTGTTCGTAGAGGTAATTGGGGAGGGGTGTTTATAAACACTGCTGTTATGAGATAACAAATCCTACATAATATCTTCACGGATTGTGTTCAGTTGCTTAATCTATGTTCCCCCCTCCCCTGCTTTTCTTGCAGGTGCACAGTTTGCCTGTCAAAATTGGGAATACCAAGCAGTGGAATGAAATGTTTTGACATCTTTTTTACTTGTGTGGATACATTTTTTTCATCTGTTTCTTTCTTTTTTTGAAGGTGGTATTGGAAAAACATGAATCAGAAGTAGGAAATACTCATGTTTGAAAAAACTAAGAGCAATTTGGGGCCAAAAACGCATATGCTATGATTAACTGGTCCTCTTTCTCCGATCGTCTGTTTTCCCATTGTGTGAAACTCCTTCAGCATAGGGATAAGGGATAACGACTCTATGGATATAAAGAATTTTTCACCATGGTAAAACTCGCTAACCCGCTGTACACTGAGTGGATTTTGGAGGCAATTAAAAAGGTCAAGAAGCAAAAACAACGGCCATCGGAAGAGAGGATATGCAATGCCGTCTCTTCATCCCATGGTTTGGATCGCAAAACTGTCCTGGAACAGTTGGAACTGAGTGTTAAAGATGGGACTATTTTAAAAGTTTCTAATAAAGGACTTAATTCCTATAAGGATCCAGATAACCCTGGGCGAATAGCACTTCCTAAACCACGGAACCATGGAAAGTTGGATGGTAAACCAAATGTGGACTGGAATAAACTGATTAAAAGGGCAATTGAGGGCTTGGCAGAGTCTTCTGGTTCATCTTTGAAGAACATTGAGCGTTACCTGAAAGGGCAGAAGGATGTCTCAGCTTTGTTTGCCAGCAGTGCCCCTTCTACCTTTCACCAGCAGTTGAGGTTGGCTATTAAGCGTGCGGTTGGCCATGGCCGACTCCTTAAAGATGGACCTTTGTATCAACTCAACACGAAAGCAGCCGCACATGCAGATGGGAAAGAGAGTTGTGAGTCTCTTTCTTGTCTTCCTCCGGTTTCACTCCTTCCACACGAAAAAGATAAGGTAAGAATTGCATGCTTGCTGAATCTTTGCTAGTGGTAATGAATGATATCCAGTCCTACCTTGAGTTGTAGAAATGTACGTAACTATCAAGCTGTGTGCTGGAATTTTCCAGTTCCGTTCTTGGCTCAGAAACTTTCTATCAAGACCTCTTTATCAAGTTGTGCCATCCTCAGTGTCAAGATTACAGTCCAGTGCTACCTTGCAAGGTTGTTGAGAGGATTTTTGAGAATGCATATGTAAATTATCTAAGGTGATATATAATTGATAAGCAGCCTGGACATCTGATACATATATTCAAATTGTAAATTTAGAATGTTGTGAAACAAAAACCCTGGGCGAATCATTTTTGAAGGATGACACAAGTACTAAATTTATATAGTGCATAATTGTCACTGGACTGTTTGTTTCGTTGGAGTGTAAAATTTGTCAGTGGAAATATTGTCATCTTATTAAGTACATATATTCAGATTCCCAGATCCGCTCAAAAATAGGGATGGATTTAATATGGCAAGATACATATTTAATTTTTAATATAAAGGTATCAAAAATCAAGCTAGACTCAAAGGTGTCCCTACATTGGTATTTGCATGTATTTAAAAGAATATAACAGTCATATCTGTTAATGTTATAAAATATATTTGGTGTTTGCTATTATCTTTCCTGCAACCTGAACTCTTACCTTGTCTAGAATGGTATAGAGGAGTCTCCTGGTTGAGCAGGGGGTTGGACTAGAAGACCTCCAAGGTCCCTTCCCCAATTCTGTTATTCTGAAACTGCATTTATAATTTTAGGTTAGTCCCTGGTTACCAGCAGTATTAAAGATGTGGATTTATTTTCTAACGGTGGGATATACATATTTTGCCCTGTTCTTCTTCCCTTAGTCTTCATTGACCCCTTATCAGTGTTATTCAGTGCTTATCATGGTGGTAATAAATATAGGGATGTGCATTGCTTCAGAGTCAGATCCTAAAAGGTGCTTTGGAACATCAGCATAGCACCTGCCTGTAACAGTCAGACATGGGTTTTCCTGGAATCACACAGCAACTGCAGACGGTGACCCTGGGAAAGGATACAGTTGATGGTACTACATTAACAGTGGCATCCAGCTGGAGTATTTCAGATCCAAAGCTCTGCACAGTCGCACCGATAGTTATGCGCTTGAATTCCTTTCACTGGTCCTAAAGCACAGTTGCTTTCAGAAGGAGGAGGAGGAGAAAATTGGGAGTACGATACAGCAACAAGAGAAGAAAGTTTGAGTGTCACATTTGCTTGGTGATCCTACAAGGCTAACAGAAGTGGTGTAATCGTCTGCAACAGTTACAGATTGACAACGAAGCCTCCACAGAAGGAAGTTGGAAAGCTGCTCGCATTTGTTTTCTAAGCCCAAGCTTGTCGGATGACAGATAGTTGGCTCCTAAACTCGGCTCACCTTTGCATTGAGTAAGAATAGTATTGGGCAACCTGTTGGGCAGCAATGTGACCATTAAGAGTTTTGCTAGCCAAGGAGGTAGTTTATGGCAGAGAATTTAGCAAGCTGGGGCTTGAGTCTACTATATCACTTACATACATGATGCTGTCATTCTCAGGCCTCCTTGAGTTTTAAAGTGCCATTGATCTCCGAATGATTGTTCTGTGTACACTTACGTCGATTATGTCAACAGTTTTAAAGTTTTGAGTCTTGATAGATTTGAAATCTAAGAATGAAGTGAATGAATTGCCAATGCCATGTCTAATAGAATGATATGTATGCAATTATTACAGTGTAACCCTGTTTACAATGGGGGGGGGGTATATTCGTTTGTTAGATTTATAGCCTGCCTTTTTCAAGTCTTACCTGCCTGTCTCCTTGTGAGAGCAGGCAGTGTTGCTATAGTGTCTATCCTGTCAGTTGTTACATTGACTACCTTGTTTAAATGGAGAAGTTCTATATTTCTGGAAACCTACCATTCTTCCCTTTTAAGGGATGTTTTGTATATTATAGCGTATCTGGTTTTATCTCCTGCGTTAGTTGTGTGAGATAGATTGATCTGAGAAAAGTAACCCTATGATTAACATTAGGAGAATCTTGAATCCAGCTCTCCTGCCTAAAACACTTAGCTGCCACACTGTTTCTTCTTCTCTGCTGGTTAATTTCCTGCCCTGTGGCAGTTAATCCCAAATATTACTAGGGTGTGATTAAAGAAAAGTATTAAGGAAGCATGTGGATTTCACTGAACAATTCACTTTGCATTGTGGAAAGGTGTTTCGTGCTTTGATGCTATCATCATTTTTTTTACATGTTGACACAGCACCTTTATTCTCTCTTCTCTGTCCTTAATACTTGGACATTTCTATTAAACGTTCCAGACAAGAATGAGGCTATGCTACAGTATGCCCAGCAGAATACAGTAGTCATCTGGGGGGGGTGGGGGGATGTTTGAGAAAGGAAGAATATGTTGATTTCGATTCCTAGATAAAGAATATTTATTGTATGACATTTACAATCTGAAATTATCTTACAGGAAAGTTTATAAAGTTTGTCCCAGGGATTTATCTCTTAAGAAGGCCTAGTTAGGATTTGGCATTGTGATGCTTGCTGTTGTTTTTTTTTTAAATTTAGATCAGAATTTCATATTAGTCTGTGATGTGGTTTGTTTGGTTTTGGTTTAGTGTGTTGTTTTGCAAACTATGGTTTATGGCTTGCTATATAGTACTGTATTGCATGGATCCTACCATCAGGACTTATTCAGCAAATTATGCTTAAAACTATTTATTTATTTGTTCAACTTGTTATGCCGCCTTTCTCCGAAGACTCAAGCATATTTCTCAGGCAATATGTGATTCCAATCTATAGGCTATAGGAATTGTTGTTAGCCAGTGCAGGAATTAGTTTGTATTTCTTTGTTGATCAGAGTACAGAGATTTTTCTTTCTGTTATGGCTATTAGGGAAACAAGTGGAAGAATCTCTCCTCTCCTCCACCAGACCTGTCACTCATCATTATGGAATTCTTATTTGCTTATGGGCTACCAGACAAGCAGTTAAAAACAAACCTGGTGTAAACATGCTGAGTTCCAAATCCACATTCAAAACAATTGGCCCTTTATTGAACTCTTTCAAGAAGGCAGCATTCTCTATATTCTCTATATGTTCTCTATTCTTAGAGAACATTTGAATATTTTGGCATGCTTTTTGCTACTGTGTAAGCAGCACAGGCACTTAATTTATTATTTGTCAGTTTAATTTCTCAATTGTAACTCCTTTGAGCATCTTGAATATGGTGGTGTGAATGGAGCATACTTGTTTTATAAAGTCTAATATAATGGAATAATCTGAAAATCTATATATTTTTATTAACATTGTTTTAGAAGTCCAGAAAGAGTCTCTTGATAATATTTTCTTAAAATTCAGGCTCTTAAAACAGTGAGACATAGCAATGGTCTTTAAACTACGCAGCTACCTGGCTAACATATTTCATATCTTTTAATAGTTGTGCTGATGTGTTTTGTAAGGTCAATGGAGAGCTGGTTTGGAGTCAGGCACTGCCAAAAACAAATAGAGATAGTCCTCGACTTGTGACCACAATTGAGCTCAAAATTTCTGTTGCCAAATGAGACATTTGTTGTGAGTTTTGCCCCATTTTATGACCTTTCTTGACACAGTTGTTAAGTGGATCACTGCAGTTGTTAAGGTTGTTAAGTGAATCTGGCTTCCCCGTTGTCTTTGCTTGTCAGATCGCAAAAGATGGTCACATGACCCCAAGGCACTAAATATGAGCCAGTTGCCAAGTCATCTGAATTTTAATCATGTGACCATCGGATACTGCAATGGTCCTCAATGTGAAAAATGCTCATAAGTCACTTTTCAGTGCTGTTGTAACTTTGGATGGTCACTAAATGAATTGTTGTAAGTTGAGGACTACCTGTAAATAAATAAATACTCCCAACATAATTTTCAGAGTGAATTTCCCTAGCCTTTTCACTGCCAGCTGTTCAACACAACTTTTAAAAATGTGCTTGGATATATTGTGTAGGATCGCTTTTACAAAGTTTACATATTGCAAGTTGCAGAAATACTACTGTCTTGTAAGCTTGTTTACTAAGTCCTGTAAAATTTGCAAGTTGTGTGTGCAGAACTATTTTGTGTATGTTGGCTGATTGCTAGAGTTCAAGTTCTTTTGTAAAATGATCTTGCCATTTTCCAGATACGGTTGAATTATCTAAAGTACGACAATCTTGAAACCTTGTAATAAAATATTTTAAATTATAGCATTCTGAGAGTTCTTGTAGAATAAAAGTTTCCTTATTTTAAAGAGTGATATATGATTCCCTGAGGGAAAATTATTTGAGAAACTGTGTGCTCTCAGATATTTTGTGCCTGGAACTCATGTGGTTTGTTTCTCTTGGACGTTGTGGTCCATAACAGCTGGAGGGACCTATGTTAGGAAAGTCTTGCAGCTGTATGCGCTTACGTTTTGGGAAACCTCTAGAATTGTTGCTCCTAATTCTCAAAGTAAACGTTTCCTTTGGCCCCCAATGCTTCAAAAGAAACACCATTTAGTAAATTATGGAGAATGCCTGTTTATATTGGCCAACAGCTCCATTCATTGCATGGGAGCCAATGTATTGTGCCAAGACATAAAGACAACTCTTTGTGATTCAGAATTTAATTGACCTGAAACAGTGGTTAGATGATATTGCTGTGTTTGGATCATTGTATTTCAGTTTAATAACCTAAACTAAATATAAGAATGCCTTCACTCTTTCCATGAACTGGCAAACAAACCAGGAAGTCTTCCATTAGCTATAGTTCTTTGTCCAAGACGAACTAATAAATTATGACTTGCCAGGCAGGGCATTAATACTTTCCCGAGCTTTTAACTGTAATTTTCCAATTTAATAAGTAGAAAATCTTCCACGTTTGCTTTCTATGTAATTCATACTCACCTTATTTCTTGGCTGTTCATTGAACTGGCTCAACTGTTTTCAGCAATTTACTGTACTTTTCTTTGCCTTTGGTGAGAGTCTGAATATCTTGAATTCGCAAACTACCCCAGAGACCATGGTCAGTTGCAAGACATTCAGAGAGTTCTGATCCAAAACAGCTGGAGATTGCCTGGTTGCTTATCCCTGCGCTGCATATATTTTCTGCGTCATTCTTAGAAATCCAGTGTAACATAAAATATTGCACGGTGTGTGTCAAAGCTGTTAGTTTTTGAATGCTCCTAATTCTACAGAATTACTGGTGGAGTGATTCTGCTGCTGAGTTCTGCACTGTGCTTGTACTTTGAAACAGTTTTAAATTGTTAAATTAAGATGACTCTTGTGTTCATCTTAATTCCAGCATACGGTAACATGGAGCACCAAATTGGATAAGGTGGTTCTAAAATTTCACTTCTAAACTTAAGCAGATGTTCTAGAATAATGGCCATTAATCTCTAGAGCCTGAAACTGCATTGCCCACAAAACCTGTTTTTGAGATGATGATGATGATGATAACCCAGATCTTTTAGATCTCAACCATGTCCTTAGACTATCATAGTTTTGAAGTCAAAAGGTTGTGTGTGTGTGTGTGTGTGTGTCGCTGGGCTATGACTAGCACTTGATAGAATCATGATTGTCAAAAGAACAAGAAAAGAAAAACAATTTCGTTGGTCACTTGTAAGCTATTCATTTCAGTTTCTATTTGAGCTATTCATAGCCTGAATCAAAACCTTAGCAGTTTCTCCCCAGGAATTTGAAATTAGTTGGATGGGCAAACAGGATTACAAGCAAAAAGTATTTTACTGTTCTATGACTGAAATAAAGACTGATTTGATTTAATTTCCTAATCTGTAGCCTGGTAGTCTCCCATCTAAGTACAATCCATGTCTACCCTTGGTTCCATTTTGAGATCAACCAAGGTTAGCTAGGCCCTGTTACTTAAGATGTATGTTACAAATTAGCTGTTACAATTAAAATGTTTTTAATAACCACATATTGTATATTTTAAATGAATACCATTTGATTTCTTGTCATGCAACCCATTTCCATTATGGCACTACAGAATATTTATTGAGTGTATCTTAAGGATACTGTATTAAGGATTCTTGTTTGGTTTTATTTGTGAATCCTAGCAAAACTGCTTTCAGTATGCAAAATTTTTCTAGAACCTTAATTGGGTAAACCAGTGTTTCACCAAAAGATTCTGTGTGTCTGTGTTTTAACATATTTGTGCTCAGATTTCATTTTAAACCTGATCATTACAAGTTTCTTTTATCGGCTGTCTCTTAAAAATCTGTTTTAATCACCGTTTTTTATCCATTTTAAATGGTAAAATAGTGCAATGTTATTAAAATCTTCTGCTTTATTGGCATTTTTGGATGGGTTGCTTAGAGCTGTTTTAAATGAAACATTCTGCCAGAGAAATCTTTAAGAGAGCATAATTCAAATAATTTCTATTCTTACTAATGAGGGTAGCTTGTAATACAGCTGCAGTTCCTTTTGCCAAAAGGAGAATAGCTAATACTTCTTAGCCCAGGGAGGAAGTAAACAAGCTATTTATATCTGTACTTATAATTCTGGGGATTGCCTCTCTGATTTGACAGGAGAGGTCTTCTCAACCTTTGGAAAAAGTTTCTTCAAGACACAACCTGCAATACAATCTCTGCATTCTTCTTAGCAAGCTCCAGTTGATTCAGCTCTAATTATGTTTGAATAGATATTTATAGACTCACCTTAACTATGTTAAACCCTTAATTCAGGGGTCTGCACCTTAAACACTCAAAGAGCCATTTGGACCCATTTCCCACAGAAAAGAAAACACCGGGAGCCACAAAACCCTTCCCGTGCCTGACTATTTCTTGAGCAGCAACAAAACTAGCATATACAGTCGAATTAAACATTCAACTGCCTTAGTTAAACTAAGATGAAATATATTCAGTTTGATTTTATTATTATTATTATTGTTTAGAAAACAGCTCAAGGTGAAGGCTTGAGGCCAGTTCGGTCCAATGGTTAAGGCACCAGGCTTAGAAACCAGGAGACTGTGAGTTCTAGTCACCCTCTCTCAGCCCATGACATTAAACTTAGGCGAGATGCCAGATGGTCGATTCCTGTTGCAATCAATGGATCAACACTTGATTGATAAAAAAAATGGACTTTTCACTTGCAGGGGAAAAAAAAAACTTGGAAGGGAAAAAAAAAAACAAGGGTGAGATTTACGGTAGCAAAGCATCTCTTAAAACCTAATTCTAATTTTACTTTTTGTTGACATAGGGCCTTTTCAGTCTCCTAACGTTTCTTAT
Source organism: Pantherophis vulpinus (assembly GCA_037215915.1). Classification (NCBI taxonomy): domain Eukaryota; kingdom Metazoa; phylum Chordata; class Lepidosauria; order Squamata; family Colubridae; genus Pantherophis; species Pantherophis vulpinus. Next base: position 31,914,310 of record JAXLNS010000010.1, read on the forward strand.
GAAAGATTCTAAACTGAAAGGTATTCCCAGTAGTAGTTGTTCTAAGGGTTCAGCGTGCTCCTCAGTATGATTTTATATACATCTGTAGAAACATCTGGAGGAAATAGGTTTTGGATATGAGCTCCTGTGAACTGATGGCAGTTCTTCCTTTCATTAGATCCAGATGAGGAGTTGTGTTTTTGTATTTATGCTTACGATTGGTAGTCCTTGGGCCAGTAGATCATGCCTTCCTTTTAAGATCAACTTCATAGTCTGAAATATATCCAGGTTATGCTGTGAATCCTATTTAAGATGGTTTGTGCTGCCTTATCGGTTAGCCCTGCTACTGGAAGATAGAGGAGCTATGCCTTGGGGACATCCAATTTAGATTGGATGAATGAAGCTACCTTTAAAAATGATTCAGGCAGTTTTGTTGGTTTCAAATACTATTTGCCTCTCTTACACAATCAGAATATTACGGCATTGCTTGGTATGTTGATTATCCATGCACTTCCCTTAGCTTCAGTATACCAATTTTGACCTTTAAATAAGTTAAATATGACAACAAAGTGTGGGGAGGAATTAACAGGAAAAAAAAAGATCTACATAATATGTGTATAATCATAATTTATCCTTTTCTCCTTGCCTCAATCCAAATTTATGGCAGAAAATACCTTCTTTCTTAAGTATCACCCATCTAATTAAGGTTTAGAAGTCTCAAAATTATGGAATTGCTTTCTCAAAGGGATGTACTTCATATTAAAAATTAGTTGCCTAACTATGATCTTGTTTCAAAAAGCTTTTGATCCCTGATTTCTTGTCTGCTTTTTTCTACATTTAAAAAAAAAAGACACTATCCACCTGGTTAATATATTTTAATCTGGGATTAAAAACAACCCAAACAAGCCAGAGATTTGCAATATTCTGTTGGAATTTTTAGCATTTTAAACAAGTAGGTCATTCATCTCTAATGGCATGCCTAGAATAAACTTCTGCAAATCTTCCAGAGACAGGTGATCTCTTCTTGCTCTTTACATTACCATATCATTAATATTGCATTTCCTCCTAAGCAAACTTTGGAGACAATAATTAACTAGCAGAAAAGTGACATATTGCTTATGGAATAGTTTGTTTTTTGGATACAGCCAATACATATATAAAAAAAAAATTATTTGCGGTTGCCAGAGGAGAGTAGTGAGATGAGAGCAGACCCCACACCCCTTTGAGCAGGGCCTGTTCCAACCAGAGAGGGATTAGATGAGTTGCTGTACTCCAGCTTGTTTATCTTGACAAGGAGAAGAGTCATGATCTCAACAGATGGCCGCCATCTGTGTATAACTCTGGAAACCTCCGTGCCAGAAAATTAGCCTGAATTTTCTTCACTGGGTTGGCGAACAGGTGAAATGGCTCCTCATAACAAACACAATGCATCGTGCAAACGGTATCCGCTTGCGCGTTTCCATAATAGCGACAAGAAACAAAGCAACAGGAGGAAGCAGAGCGCGAGTTGGAATTTTAAGCAAAGAAATACGACAGGCTATTGGCATTTAGTCAGAAAGGCCGCAAAGGACCCCATCTAGGTAAAGATGCAGGAGCTGAGGTCCAAACAAAAAAACAACAACAACAACCGGGCACCATGGAAAAAAATGCCTTTATTTGGTTAAGGGAGTCACTGTAGGAACTGAACTTGTTGCAAAGGTGGTCTAATATTAATGGATAAAACACAAGGCAGTTTCGGCCAGCTATAACACCTTAAACTTTTTCCCCCCAGTTAAAGCAGTTATTACAATGTTAATGGACTCTGGTGCTGGCATAAGCTCTCTTTAATAGTCTGGAATACACCCTCTTCATTTGTGCTTATTAAAGCTAACTAAGTAGGGAGGAGTTAATTGGAAGGTGATTCGTTCAATCTGCCAATATGGGGGGAGATTGGCTGCTATAACTTTGTCAGCTATTAGCCTCCAGATTTATTTGCTGGCTTATTTAAGAATGAGCAATGTATAGAACAGCTGTTAATTGCCCTGTCTTCCTCTCCCAACAATGAGCCTGTTAGTAATTATATGGACTGTCTGTGATATATCAATAGTAACAAATAGTTACCTGGGGTTCAAAACACTATTTTTTGGGGTATATTTTTTAAAAAATGTTTAATTAAGAACAAGTATGCTCAACTTTCAATTTAAAAGATGCTAAAAGATCTCTGCAACATAGCTGAAGCTATTCCCAGTGATAGTTGCAGCCCATGTTTGCCTTTTCCTACATAAGGTGAAGTGTTCTTATGTTGTACTTCCTTCTTTACCATACAGGTAGTCCTCGACTTACAACCACAGACGAGCCCAAAATTTCAGTTGCTAAACAAGACAGTTAAGTGAGTTGTGCCTCATTTTATACGACCTATTTTTGCTACAAGGGTTAAGTGAATCATGCAGCCATTAAATGCATCTGGTTTCTCCTACTTGCTGGTTGGAAGCCAGCTGGCAAGGTTACAAATGGCAGTCACAAAATCCTAGATCAGTGCAACTGTCGTAAATGCATGCCTGTTGCCAAGCGTCCGAATTTTGATCACGGGGATGTTGTAAGTGTGAACACTGGGCATTAATCATTTTTTTCAGTGCTGTTGAACAATCATTAAACAAACGGTTGTAAATCAAGGACTACCTGTACTGTATAGATATGCAAACTCCAAAACTCCATTCTGCTATGATCATCTACCAAAATGTTTCCCTTCAAATGTTTATAATAAAATTCAGCTTGGTTACACGGCATAGTACATTCTTCTCTAAGCCTGTGCATCTTATGCAACTTTTATTTAAACTTAAGCTTTAAAGGGATTATTTCTTCCTTTCGGCGTTTTAGGACTTAACGATGGTAATTATGTGCCAAAAAAAGAGAGAAGTCAGTTCCACTATATATGTATATTAAAAAATTAGGCATATTTACTGTTTATTACTTTTCCATCTGGTATTCTGAGAGTTGTTTTGCAGGAATTGGCAAAAACGTGGTTGGGTTACAGTCAGCGTGAGCAATTTTTGCAGGATGAGATACGTAGTTACTTTCGCAGTTTGTGTCATTTTCCACAGTTCAGGAATTCTGTATTTTCTGTTTAAAAAAAGCAAAGAAAAGGTTGATATTCTTTCCCGATGCAGGAACAGCCAAATTACAAAATGGGTGTTTCAACATGAATATAGTACTTATTCCCTCTGCTGTTTTATGGCTTTGTTGATTAGTAGTAGACCCTTTGGAATTTCTCTGCACATGGCGGTAAAGCTGGAAGAAGATTATGGAAGGTTGTAGGATTGTCTGTTTCACAATGGGCTGTAGCAGGCCTCTGTTTTTGTGCTGTTAGATTGAAGAGAATATGGATGGAAAAGAAGGCACTTGAGGGCAGGTATAACACAGTGACCTCATCACGCTATTCGCTTTCCTTTGCTGGAAGAGGATGTGATGTTTGCAGGCCTATCCTTATGTTTATGATTATCTTTTAGTTGTTGATTCAGTATGTGGATTGCACTTCTGTTGCTGTGTGTGTGTTTGAGGCCGCTCCAGGATCATGGCTATTGCCCAGTTGTTGGTCAGGGTATTGGAATGCAGAGATGAATGACATAGAATAAAGAGGAGTTTGGAAGAAACTGGGGCTTAAGAAGTAAAGGTACCCCAAGCAAGTTTGGAGAAGATGCATTCAGCCATGTATTTACACAAAAGTAAATTGCAAACTTTGAAGGAATTAAGGCTTCCCAGACATATATTGACAAAATAGCCATGCAACTCTGTAGTTCCACTGAGGAATCTGGTCAATATAGTCAGTAGCAAGGGTTCATGTGAGCTTCAGTGCAAATTGTGGCTAATAAAAGGACAAAATCACATTATGATTTGGTGTTCAGTATAAACCAGACAGTACTATAAAATGTATTTTAAAAATACTAAGCTATCCAGTCTCTTTTTCTCTCTCTCCCTTTCATTTTATGACATTTGTCATTACTTTGGATATTTTATATCTGTTTGTTCAGACTGAAGTCCCAGGTTTAGAAACTAATTTTTCTTTCCTTGTCATTGCCAAAGGGAAGCTCAGAACCGAGTTACTGTCAGCCATAAAGTCGTTTTTGAAATGCTAGTTCTTTATGTGATAGAACATGTTCATTGAACCAATAATAAATGCTTTTTACAGAAATAAGAAATGTTTTCCTCTTCTTGGTTGGCACAAGAAAAGCCAGTTCATGATAATAACATGAATTTTTGTTACAGTCGGAGTTAATTTCAAAAATCCGTGGATCAACTCTGAAATCTTGGGGAATGTTCCAGTTTTCAGGCACACACACCTTAAGAACTGTGGCTGTTTTTGTGTCTTTTAGAAATAGCCAGGCATTGGAAATTTATTGTGGAAATTATAATTTATTTAATTTAAATAAATTTAAAATTTAAAAATTTAATTTAAAATTTATTGTGGAAATTGCCACTCTCGAATTGGCCTTTTTAGTCACACTAGATGCTGTTTTAGGACCTCTTTCCAGAGCACAATACCATAGTCTCTTGAGACTGAAGGATGCCAATGATGTGGAAATTAAAAACAATAAGTACTCATCCATTGGCATATAGTAGTGAAATGATTAGTGTTGGTTTAAGGCGAGTGGCAATGATCCTTTTGTCAATGAGTGTTGGTGATATTTATATAGATTCCAGTAGAATGGAGGGATTTAAGTGGCTGATTTGATGGTGTTGTTGCTGTCGTGGGATGTGTGTGAGATAGAGATGGATACTGATGATGACAATGACAACGATGATGATGGATCTTTAAATATTGTAAGCTGCCTGGAACCACCTATGTGTGAGTTGTGTGGCTCTATAAATTTCTATAGAAATGTAAACACACACACATACACGTGGAAGGGAGGGAGGGAGGGAGGGAGAAGGAAGGATGGAAGGAAGGAAGGATGGATTCCACAGTGAAGTAGATGTCCTCAGGATATTGTGGATTAATAGATTAATCTATGGATCCTTAGTGGGAACTTTTATGATATTCAATATTGTTCATTTTATGGAAAAAAATTCCTTAGAGGGTTTCAAAAGAAGACTAATTCGTTCTTTTGTCCCAGGTGCTTTCCTGCAGTGGATCAATACTTGAAATTGTTTTAGTCTGATTTCAGTTTCTTTGCTCATCACTGAAAACAGCTAAGAGGTATATCCTTACTGTGGTTTATGAACTCTCTCTCCTTATAACCCTAGTGAATCCAGTGACGAGAACCAATAGTAAAATACTAAGCAATATTTTTTTTTACAATTTGAGGCAGATATTGTTTCCACCCCAGTAGCTGTGTTGTTTCTGCTGCCCTGTTATATTATGGTGTTATGTATAGCACCTGCTTTATTGCATATTTTATTTACCTGGCTATCTTCCTGGTTGCTGTAAGAATGCCAGGTAATTGAAAAATATATTCATAACAATTGTTTCCATCCTGAAATAGCAGTTGAAGTGATGATAAGAAATCCCAATTGGTTGTTAACATTTCCAAGGTAGAGGAATTTAAACATGCCATGAAGAATGCAGTCTTCAGTGGTGAAGAATTCACCGTCTTTCAATGGCATGTTTTTAGAACAGGGGGTCTCCAACCTTGGCAACTTTAAGACTTGTGGACTTCAACTCCCAGAATTCTTTGCTGGCTGCGGAACTCTGGGAGTTGAAGTCCACAAGTCTTAAAGTTGCCAAGGTTGGAGACCCCCTGTTTTAGAAGCAGTCTTAAAAAGCAGGGGGTATTCAACCTTAGCAATTTTAAAAATGGTGGACCTCAATCTCAGAATTGCTGGGGATTTCTGGGAGTTGAAGTCCACCAATTTTAAAGTTGCCGAAGTTGGACACCGCTGCATTAAAGATTGAAGAACAATGAGCCTAAGTCTAACCCTACTGAACATGGAGCTGTGTTGAACTACAACTTTTGTCATCCACATCCACACTCACTGGTGTGAATGATAGAAGTTGTAGTCAGGCACATCTGGAGGCTGAGTAATGTTACGCTTAGGCTGACCGCTAAGCATAATCTTAGCGCCTGCCAGATGGAGTTGTAGTTTAACTCTATCTGGAGGGCAGTTGATAAAAGACTCGTGTAATGAATCAAGCTTTATCTTTGGTTTGATTCAAGAACTGAAGCAGAAAAGAAATACTTGACTTGTGAGATTACAGTTATTTATGAACTTACTGAGTCAAGTATCGTTCTCTCTAATGTTTTTTTTTCCCAAAGTACACAGATTCCCAAAAGAATGCCTCATAGCCACTTCTGAAGCTCTGGACCCGATGTCAGAATTGAGTGGCGTTTTCTGTATCCTGCAGCCGTAGATAAAAAAAGGGACTGATCTTAAAACCGCTGCCTGTTAAAAGGATTTTGCCGTTTCCAAGGGTACAGTTGGCCAAGGACAGAGTGTAGTCAATTGTCAGAGCGTTTTGAGATTTATGATACTTTTAATCTGGAGATGTTAAAAGGGGGATGTTCATTTGAAAAGAAAAGAAAAAAATCAAATCACCAGCTCCACACAAGCTGCCCGTAAAAACCCTTGTGATTCTGAATGGAGGGCCAATCTGCGGAAATAAGCTTGGGATGTTTTCACTGCCACTCTTCCCAACCTGTCTCCACTATAATATTCTGCACTAATAGTAACACAAGGGTAGGAGAATTAGGAATATATTTTCGAAGGTCTGATATGAAGGATGATGCATCCAAGGTTAAATTACTACTGGGTAGGACGCGATGGCTCAGTGGCTGGGATGCTGAGCTTGTCGATCGAAAGGTCGGCAGTTCAGCGGTTCGAATCCCTAGCGCTGCATAATGGGGTGAGCTCCCGTTACTTGTCCCTGCTTCTGCCAACCTAGCCGTTCGAAAGCAGGTAAAAAATGCAAGTAGGAAAATAGGGACCACCTTTGGCGGGAAGGTAACAGCGTTCCGTGTGCCTTTGGCGTTGAGTCATGCAGGCCACATGACCATGGAGACGTCTTCGGACAGCGCTGGCTCCTCGGCTTTGAAACGGAGATGAGCACCGCCCCCTAGAGTCGGGAACGACTAGCACGTATGTGCGAGGGGAACATTTACCTTTTAAGAGTGATATATAGAAGAGAGAAATGTTATATCTGCCTTCACAGAGTTGCTTTCTACTCCCTACCTGTGCTCTGAGAACATAAAAGTAAATCCGCCTCCAGGTACTTACAGTGTGTAAACATGAGTGCCTGTCTGGTGTTTTTTTTTTTTAAACTGGGTACCCAGACTGTCATTGCTCCCCTCCCCTTCTGTTGTTTGCCTAAAGCAGTTAAAGAAAGCAGAAGGATAGCAATGGAACAAATGCAGCAAATTGCATAATGTGGAAAGGACCTCTTTTTCTGCAAGCAGGATTTGATATTCCGGTCTGCATCTGGACTTAGAACTCCCAAAATAGACGAAATGAGCTCTTGCGCCTGGAGAAGAAGAGAAATTTTTGGCTGCTGCCTCCGTGTATACATCTCTGTGTGTTTTTTGTATTAAACCTTCCCTTTCCATAAATTGTTCTCTTTTCGGTGCTTCGCTATGGGAACAGTTTTAAGTCTTCCCTTCTGTCGAGCAAGTGGGCTTCCCAGACAGCTTTTGTGTTGTGCGCTGAGAAGCTGGCAACCCTTAAAACAGTCTCACTTTTTTCCCCCCAGTCTCAGACTCTTCCCTTTCCTTCTTCCCTCCTCCCATTTTCCCTTTGGCTCTGCTGACATTACATCGATGGATGTGCTTGAAAGGAAAACAGCAGAGAGAGAGTTGAATGTCTGCCAGACTCTTTTGCTGCTGTCCCTTTTCTTTTTTCCCCCCAGGTCTTCAGTTGTGTACATTTATTTCTTTCCTCGCTGTCTCAAGATTTCTTTGCTGCCTATGTATATCACCAGGGATATCTTACACCCCTTCCTATAGTAGTTGATTCAAAAGATTAGTCTCCCCCCCCCCCCCCGCTTCCTTGCCTACTCTCTGTAATTACACGTATTCTAACTGCATTCAGTACACTTTCTTTCGGAAGGTACTGGTGTTGATTGCACTTGTAAAAGTGTTAGTTTATTATTCGGTGACTCCCTTAGAGGAAAGCTTTTACACTCTCAAAAATGTTTTTCTTACCCTCTGCTGTAGAGCCTTTCCCTATTTGTCCTTCGTAGTTGCTCATTTGTTGCTTAGCTAACCAGAAGAGATGAGAAAAGAGTCAGGTGAGGTGGAAAGGATCTGTAAGTGGTTAGAGTCCTTCCTTCCTGGCTGTACGATGATGCAGCCCCTTGCATCTTTTAAACATTTCATTCTGACCTTCCTGTATATTTAGCTTGGTGAAATGCGCCCCAGGCATCAGATTTAACACCTACAAGAAGGGGAGAGAGGTTTAGTTTGAATCAAGCCTGATTAGTTTCACTCTTCGTCAGTATCTTTGTTAGAAATCCATCGATGTTAGTTGGATGGGTTGTGTTGAGATCTTGGATTCCGCATAACTGAGACTCAGGAAAGGGGTGAACATCTAAAACCAGCACACAGGCAATAATACTGTCCTAGTATTAAATAATAAGAATTGGTTTGGAGTTTTGTTTGTAGAATCAAAATCTCCAGCAAAAATTGGACATAGTGCATTCAATCTCTACTTTGCAGCTAAAATTGCTTTTTTAAGGAACCATCCTCCTTTTCAGATGACTTCCTGATCAACCCAGCTACTCTGGAGCAAGATATATTGCTGATAATGTCAAGAGACTGATTGATATGGCTGATGTCAAGTGCTAAGAGCATATGATTTATAGCAAACCAGAGAAATAAGTCTTTCCCATCATTTTATTGCTTCAATTTTGTGGAAACAGCATTTTATTATTTCCCATCCTCTGTAAACTTGAAATTACAAGGTGACCCAATTAGTAAGCATGGGAACAATCTGTGTCATATACACAGTAGCCTCCTCGAATTACAACAGCTCATTTAGTGACTGTTCAAAGTTACGACGACACTGAAAAAAGTGACTTAATGACTGTTTTTCATACTGATGACCGTTGAGACATCCCCATGGACACGTGATCAAAATCCAGTCGTTTGGCCACTGACTCACATTCATGACAGATGCAGGGTCATGTGATCTGCCTTTTCCGACCTTTTAACCAGCAAAGAAGGCAGATACACTTAACAGCCACGTTACTAACTTAACAGCTGCAATGGTTCACTTAACAACTGTGGCAAGAAAGGTCATAAAATGGGGGGGGGCAAGACCCACTTAGCAAATGTTTCACTTAGCGGCATAAATTCTCGGCTCAGCTCAACTGTGGTCGTTTTAAGTCGAGGACCGCCTGTATAACGATCCTTGACAGAAATATTGACTGACTTTGTCTTCTCAAACCACTGACTTGAATCCTGGCTGGATCATGTGGGCCTAAAAGGAGCATCCTATTGTTCAGCCAGCTTCTCCTTTTGGACCAAGGTGCCAATAACACTCCCCCCCCCCTTATGTTTTCTCCTGCCAGAGTGATTTGGACCTAGCTTCCTTTAAATTCTGTGTTCATTGTTAGGTATTTTGACTTTGAACGGGAGAAGCAGTGAAGCAGTCCTAGACCCCCAAATTCTTCCGTCTCTCACCTGATGTGAAAGTCAGGCTTCTTTGCCGTGGCATCTTTATACAGTATTTTGCAAACATGCTAATTAATGAAAGCTTGTGTTCTCCTTCTCTCTCCTCTCTCCTCTCCCTCCCTCCCCTTGCAGCCAGTTGCTGAACCAATCCCAATCTGCAGTTTCTGCCTTGGTACAAAAGAACAAAACCGAGAAAAGAAACCCGAGGAGCTCATCTCTTGTGCTGATTGCGGCAATAGCGGTAGGTGACTTTCCGTGTAAAATTTTTGGGACACTAAGGTTGGTTGGCGCCGGTGATGATCCATCTGTTCATCTGGTTGGAAACACACACTCACACACACACACACGCCGCATGTGGTCTCTGTACTACCGTAGGCCTGATTGCAAGTAAATATTTTCTAGAGGTAAATGTGAATAATTACAACGTCCTCGCACTGTCCTAAGGCTCTCGTCTGCATTGATTGCTAGGCGATTCTATATCGGTTGCGGGAAAGGCCCAGAGGTTCAGCCCTTGTTTAGCTGCAGTAATTCCCAGCTACTCGGGGGTTTCCATTTGAGTTTCAGTGGAGATCGTGCACGACTCTGTCAGTGGGCGCTGTTTTAAACCAGGTGCTCCCCCTTCGTCCTTGTTGCTCAGGGAATAGGAATAGGAATAGGAATAGGAATAGGAATAGGATAGGATAGGATAGGATAGGATAGGATAGGATAGGATAGGATAGGATAGGATAGGATAGAATAGAATAGAATAGAATAGAATAGAATAGAATAGAATAGAATAGAATAGAATAGAATAGAATAGAATAGAATAGAATAGAATCTTTATTGGCCAATCAAATTTCATAGAAGTCTAGCAGTTAGAGCTGATATAACACAGCTATTTTTGTTCTTACTAGTAGTCCTTGACATATGGCCCTTCATTCACGGACTGGGCACCAAACGAATGGTAGTTAGGACTGGTCCTCATAGTTCCTTCCGTCTCCACATTCTCACAGTCAGGTGATCTGGGTGCTTGTCAGTCAGCTCACACACAGGGCTGCTTGTGAACACCTGAACCCTGTTTGCAACCTTTCCCTGCCAGCTTCTCCAAAAAGTCAACGGGGAAACTTTTGGCAGGGAAAGGTTTGCAAGCTGCTGGGGAAAGGTCTTTTCCCCACCCACGCAACCTCTCCTGGCCCTCTGCTCCTGCCATGCTGGCCACTTATGTAACACCCCCCCCCCCCCCAATGCACTCTCCACAATCCACATCTCTTGACAGGTTCTGGAGAACCGGTAGCGGAAATTTTGAGTAGTTTGGAGAACCGGCAAATACCACCTCTGGCTGGCCCCAGAGTGGGGTGGGAATGGAGATTTTGCCGTATCCTTCCCCTGCCCCACCCACCAAGCCACGCCCACAGAACCTGTAGTAAAAAAAATTGAATTTCACCACTGGGAAGTGGGATTAACTTTAGCCAGAAGCTGAGAAAAAGGAACCACAGTCTAGCATCCAGAGAAACCATGCCTATTTCAGCGTGTAGGATGGCATTTTTAATAAATGTCGGTACCACCAGTGTGGCTCCAGTGCATTTATTTCGGATGGTTTCAATAACATTAAGCTTTGCAAAAGAGCCAATTTGGGAGCCATAAAGAAGCCGAGGGACTCCTTGAGCTTGGAAGACCTTTGAGGCTGCAGGATTATAACAGGCTCCTTTCAGATGGTGAAATCTTACAGTAGCTAGAGAGGTACTCTTTGTAACATTGCCTGATAAGAAAAACGAACAAGTCAGGAAAAGGAAGCATGAAATTGCACTCCAGGGTATTTATAGGTGCACACCTGTTCAGTTGGCGTCCCATTTATTTGCCATTTATAAATTTTACAACATCAGGCAAAAAGTTCTGGTTTTCCGACCATTTATCGATAGATATTGTTCTATGCAAAATAAAACAGATGTGTCTACACCTGTGAAGTAGACATACCATATTTTTCAGAGTATAAGATGCACCTACCTTTTTTGGTGAGGAAAAGAAGAAAAAGAAATCTCCCTCTGCTTCTGAGCAATTTTGCCTCCTTGCAGCAAACAGCCTGCTTTACTTTCATTTTCGTTTTCAGCATAGCTTGATTAGCACAAGGAAAAAGAAAATCTGCTCCCAGCAATTTACCTCCTTGCAGCAAGCAGCAGAGCCCTGCGCAAAACAGCTGAGAGGAAATCATCTGAGAGTCGGGAAGCCGATCCAATCAACTTGTGCTAATTAGGAGGTGCTGAAGCTAAAAGGAGCTATTTCTTCTTGCTATTTGCTTGCTGTGAGGTAGAGGCCAAAGGGTGGGGGCCAGAGGGTGGGCGGGGCTACATTTGGTGTATAAGACGCACCTACATTTTCATCCCCTTTTAGGGTGAAAAAGGTGCGTCTTATACTCTGAAAAATTCGGTAATAATGACATCATCACCATACAGTATAGTGCTGAAATCTCACCATCAGCCAGAATGGATGGATGATGATGGGCTAAATCAACAAGTGCTTGGATTACAGGTAGTCCTCAATTTACAACAGTCCACTTATTGACCGTGTCGAAGTAAGACCTGCCCTGAAAAAAGTGACTTGTGACCATTTTTCTCACTTAATGACCATTGGCAGCATTCCCCAGAGTCACGTGATCAAAATGTAGATGCTTGGCGGCTGATTCATATTTATGACAATTCAAGCGTCCTGGGATCATGTGATCCCCTTTTTCGGACAAGCAAAGTCAATGGGGGAGCCAGATTCACTTTACAGCCATGTTGCTAATTTAACAGCTGCAGTGATTCATTCAACAACCATGGCAGGAAAGATCGTAAAATGGGACAAAATTCATTTAACAACTGCCACGCTTAGCAACAAATTTTGCACTCAATTGTGGTCTGTATTGAATTTAGATATATATTTATAGCAAAAACAAAATATGTGGCTTCCTTATAACAGGTGACAGATCTTTCCACTACGAGCAGTATTTTAGTGCCTGGCGGCGTTTCTTTGTGCAGAAATGCTATGCAGATGAAAATACAGATAAATTTAACAATTATTGTATGAATGGTACTTTAAAATCATGTGTGAATCATGGACATGTTGAAATCATTTTTGGGTTCAGCCAGCCACAAAAATCTTTTAGGACTAAAGTTTTCCTCATGAAACTGAAATAAAGTTCTTGGGCAAAAAAAAAATAACCATTTCCTTTTGAAAACACAGCCTGTGAAGTGTCGAAAATGTGTTTTGAACTCTTTTGACAAACCAGGAGTCTTCTCCGGTAGTCAAGAGTGAACTGCGTTAGAACCTGTAACCTTACTTTTACTAAATATTGCTTTTTTTCCCCCCTTGGCATCATGGAAATTACTCTCGTATCCTTGGTACATACAGGTCATCCATCCTGCTTGAAATTCTCCCCAGAATTAACTGTTCGGGTGAAGGCCTTACGATGGCAGTGCATTGAGTGCAAAACCTGCAGTTCCTGTCGAGACCAGGGCAAAAATGCTGTGAGTATCTGAGCTGAAGGTTTATCTGCTGGGTCAGTGCTCTGGAAGTTATATCAGATAGCAATAGCACTTAGACTCATATACCGCTTCACAGTGCTTTACAGCCCCTCTCTAAGCAATTTACAGAATCAGTCTATCGCTCCCAACAATCCGGGTCCTCATTTTACCCACCTCGGAAGAATGGAAGGCTGAGTCAACCTTGAGCCGGTCAGGATCAAACTCCTGGCAGTGGGCAGAGTTTGCCTGCAATACTGCACTCCAACCAGTGCACCACCACGGCTCCTGAGATGATCTTGGTCTGGATAAAACTCGGAGTAATCTCTTTTGCAGACTTCATCTGGTTTGCACTTGCACTCTGCGATTTGATTCGGCAACAGTCACGTATACCTTTGTAACATCCAAGTTAGAGCACTTTAAAGATACATTGGGACTATTTGGAAACTACAGCTGGCACAAAGTGTGATGGGAGTCCAGCTGGAACTTACTGCAGGAAACCGTTCTAACAATGGTTTTACTCCCAGCATGTTTCTGGACCTAATCCAGAGTTCTGAGGTTACTTTTTAATGCTCCGAAGGGCCTTATAGTCTGTGAAGTACTATATTCCCTGTGGGCCTGACCATTTTCTAAAATCATCAAATGCAAGGGATGCTTTGTGTCATTCTGCGGCTAATGTTAGATAGGTTGGTTTGTACGAGAGCATTTTTGTGGCCCTTGTACTTGGTGATCTTTTTAATCTTTCCTTCCCAAAGCATATAGCGAAGAAGCCTGGCTGATTTAACTTATGTTTATGTTTATTTATGTAAACGTTAGTTAAAATGTGTTATTTTAAAAAAATAGAAAAACAGAACACAAATATGTGAAAATAAAAGTTGACATTTTAAAAAGAGCAGTAACAAAATATTTCCTCTCATGCTTGTTAGTTTAATATGTTACTTGTCACAATAGTGACAAATTTATTTAAAAGTTAATTTAATACATAATCTTTCCAAAATCGTGACAATCTAATCAGTAACAAAATGACAATAAATCAGTAAAACAATCACACTGGAACGTGAACAGGAAGGATTTATAACTTTCAACTACTACAGACAGAAGTCAGCTTTGAATGAAAAAAAAAATGGCAAAACCAGTTTTACGTGTGGCTGTCTGGTTGAATGTGGTTTTTCATAAGGTTTTGTACAGAAGGTAGCCTTTGTGGTTCTTCTAACTTTAGAATATGAGCAAGGCATATGAAATAAGTTATTTATCAGAGGGGCGGTGACAATTATGAAGAAGACATTCTCTTAATTCATTAATTGAGCCAATTTGGTCTAGTCGTTAAGTCACCAGCCTGGGAAGTACAAGACTATGATTTTCAAGTTCCGCCTTAGGAATGAAAGCCGGCTGAGTGACTTTGGGCTGGTCACTCTCTCTCTCTCTCAGCTCAACCCACCTCACAGAATTGTTGTTGTTGGAAAATAGGAGGGGGAAAGCGTGTTGGGTACGTTTGCCACCTTGAGTTATTTGTAAAAATAATAAATGTATTTGGGCTACAAATAAAACAAATAAATTGGTTACAGAAGGTAGATTTATATCCTGCCCTTCCTCTTAAGAGTGCAAAGTAGCACGTTCCACCACCAGTTTTATCCCCACAACAGCCCTGGGAATAGGTTAGACCTGTGGTTCCCAACCTTTTCTTCACCACACACCCCCTTTAAATACCTTTTGTGGCCACGGACCCCCAAGATTTAAGATTAAAATCACAATGTTTCTTCAAGCCTTTGTGGCCCCCCTGTGATGACATCATGGCCCCTCAGGAGTCTGCAGACCATAGGTTGAGAACTATTGGGTTAGACTGAGAGAAGGTAATGGGTCCAGAGTTATCTGGTGAACTTTTGTGGCTAGAGAATGGCCTCGAAGTTGCCCTTTAGGTGTTCTGAACCGCGGCCAAAAGCGTTGATGTCCTCCATGTTGGAACTCTCTGAGTATGCAAATACAAGGCATTAACCAGAAACATCTGTGCCTTTACAGGATAATATGCTCTTTTGTGACTCGTGTGATCGGGGCTTTCATATGGAGTGTTGTGATCCCCCTTTGACCAGGATGCCAAAAGGTGAGGAGGGGTGGGCGGGCTGAAAAATGACGCAAGAAGGAGAGAGAAAGTTTTTCAGATTACGTGGAAAATCTCGAGCACACAGGATAGAATTCATAGGCAGAACAATTTACACATTTGCGCTCCAGTGCCAGAAAAGAAACTGCTTTACGATAAAGGAGCTAAGAAAATGAACCAGGGGCACTTATTCTCATACTTATCGCCATCTACCTAGACTTCCATAATGTGCTCTATTTGTGGTCGCCCTTAAAAACTACTCCCAAGATTACAATTGACCCAAAATGCACCAGCTTGCATACTTTTTGGCTTCTATTGTTGGAAGTACATATATAACACAAGTTTGTGAACCCTGCATTGGTTGCCAATTGGTTTCCAGGTACAACTGAAGGTGCTTCTTTTTAAAGCCATTTATGCTTCAGTTCCTAGATAGCTGCAGGACTACCTACTCTTAACGAGTATTGGCCTAATTGATGAGGTCTAATAGGGAGAATCTATTACCGACTCTTCATTTTCGGAAGATCCAGATAGCTAAAGGGAGGAGGCCCTGCTGTGTGGTGGCAGCACTGATGCTGTGGAACAGCCTCACGGTTGAGATCAGGTTAGCTCACCCCCATTGAAAGCATTTAAAAACTGGCCCAAAGGGGCTTTTTCAAGAGGCAGCTGGACTTTCTGGTTTGTCTATGAAGGCGTTTCACTTCTCATCCAAGAAGCTTCTTCAGGTTCTTCAGCTCTGAAGAAGATAAGGTTCTTCTCTAAGAATTTTAAGATGGGTGGACTTTTAACTCCCAGAATTCCCAGATGATGAGGAATGGAAGGAAGAAGCGAAACGTCTTCCAAGAAATACCAGAAAGTCCAATTGCCTCTTGAAAAAAACACCTCTGGGACAACCATGACCTGGATGACTGAGAATCTGACTTTGACTTTGTATAAAATATAGAAAAGTATGAAGGCTATTGCTTAACGCATTGTAAGCCGCCCTGAGTCTCTGGAGAAGGGCGGCATATAAATCAAATTTAAAAAAAATAAAAATCTCCATAGATATTTAAAAACCGAGTTTCCCAATAAAATTCTCTTATTTATTTATTTATTTATTTATTTATTTATTTATTTATTTATTTATTTATTTATTTATTTATTTATTGGTTCAATTTATATGCCGCCCTTTTCCGGAGATTCAGGGCGGCTTACAATGCGTTAAGCAATAGCCTTCCTACTTTTGTATATACCTGCTTAGTAGGGCTTTCAGCCTCCCCAAGCGGTGTTCTTTTTTATACAAAGTCAGCTTATTACCCCCACAATCCGGGTCCTCATTTTACCTACCTCGAAAGGATGGAAGGCTGAGTCAACCTTGAGCCTGGTGAGATTCGAACTTGCAGTAATTGCAGGCAGCTGGTGTTACTTAACAGCACTTTAGTCCGCTGCGCCACCAAGGCTCTTACTGATTTTAGTATGCCATCTTCATTTTCTACATTTATTCTTGGTAGTTTTCTGTTTGGGTGGTGACATTTTTACTGTTTTTAGAATTGCTATCCTATCCAGTTTTACTCAGCTTTTATATTCTTTGCGAGAATCTCCGGATAGAAGATAGAAATGTGGGACACAAACAAACAAGCAGGACTGTGATGCTCTTATATGACGATAAGGTTTGTCTCTTACAGGCATGTGGATATGTCAGATATGTCGACCACGTAAAAAAGGAAGAAAACTACTCCAAAAGAAGGCAGCACAGATTAAGCGGCGTTATGCCAACCCAATAGGACGTCCCAAAAATAGATTAAAGAACCAAAATGCAACGTAAGTACGCTGATGCTTGGAGTGAGATAGAGATTGAAGCAATTTTGCTGTTGGAGATGTCCCCTTTTTTGCAAATTTAAACGCCAAGTGACTTAGTAACTACTTTGGAAGAGGTTTTAATTTTAAATAGATTTCCCTTTGAACATTTGTTTTTTGATTCACTCAATTCTTTAATATTCAGACTTAACATTGTTTTGGTTTCAACATTTATTTCCATTTCTAACTCTGGAGTTTGCCAAATGAAGAGTTGGGGAGAGTTAGGTGGGAAACACTTTTACAGGAAGGCACCATGCAATATTGATATTCCTTAATTCTGTCTTCTAAAAGAACACCACTGCAAAATATGGATTTTGCAGAAGAGCTACCCTTAGGTTAAAAATCCTTCAGGGAGTTCAGATTTCAGTTTGATTTAGAGCCCTTAGCGAGCTTTGATTCTTAGGGAAAATGTATTAAATGTATGAACATACATTTAATTATAACAACTTTTGAGTTAGGGATGTCCATTAAATATTTTATTTTTTATTTTGAGCTTCTAACGGAACAGTCCCACTTGAAACATTCCATTAGACTATTTTATTAGAATAGCAAAGCTGGCTTATGTTCTGCTGGAAGAAATCTTGGAAAAAAAAACACCTCTTAAAACATTCATATTTTGTTTTAAGCTTGGAATATTACCAGTCCTCGACTTACTACCACAATTGAGCCCAAACTTTCTGTTGCTAAGGGAGACATTTGTTAAGTGAGTTTTGCTCCATTTAACACTTTCTTTCTTGCCACAGTTCTTAAGTGAATCACTGCAATTGTTAAGTTAGTAACATGGTTGTTAAGTGAATCTGGCTTCCCCGTTGTCAGACAGTTGCACTGGGGCACTGCAACCATCATAAACTATTTTCTGCACCCCTGGGTTTTTTTTTGAGGATATGGATATTTTCTATATTGCATCCCTTTCTAGCCGCCCCCCCCCCTTTCAGAACAGAGAACAGTTCTACTAAGATACTGAACTCATTAAAGAAGACCATTTTCTTTCCTGTGGCCGTATTATCTCCCAGAAGTTCAAAATTGTTCCTGCAACAATGAAATCTTTGTTCATCATTTCATTTGAATGATTAAGATGCTTGTCAGTTAATCCAATTTAAAAAGACTGGGAAGCGATGTAAAAAATAAACATTCATTCAGGGATGTGCAAAACAGGGACACGTCACTGTTCCAAAATACATGCAGAATATAGCATACCTATTCTTATTCTGGCATAGGGACACAGTGGCTCAGTGGCTAAGACGCTGAGCTTATCGATCGAAAGGTCGGCAGTTCAGCAGTTCGAATCCCTAGTGCCGCATAACGGGGTGAGCTCCCGTTACTTGTCCCAGCTTCTGCCAACCTAGCAGTTTGAAAGCACATAAAAAAAATGCAAGTAGAAAAATAGGGACCACCTTTGGTGGGAAGGTAACAGTGTTCCGTGTGCCTTTGGCATTTAACCATGCCGGCCACAGGACCACGGAGACGTCTTCGGACAGTGCTGGCTCTTCAGTTTTGAAACAGAGATGTGCACCGCCCCCTAGAGTCGGGAACGACTAGCACATATATGCGAGGGGAATCTTTACCTTTACCTTTTATTCTTATTCTTGAAGATTTACTTCTGGTTGTTGTATTTTACGTTTATGCAAAAGAGTCCCGAGAAATCTGCACCAGATGCCATTTTCCACAGTAACACGAAAGTAATTTCTCTCACACACACACTGTATTTTTCGGACTATAAGACACACCTGTCCATAAGGCGCACCTAAATTTAGAAGGGGAAAACAAAAAAACGTTTTTGGCCTCTGTGCGCCCCATTTTCAGCCCTTTTTTGGGCCCTTTTTGCAGACTTTTTTCAGCCCGTTTTCGGGCCTTTTTTCGGTTTGTTTTCTAGGGTTTTTTCGGTCCATTTTTGAGGCTTTTTTCAGCCTGTTTCTTGAGGCTTTTATCGGCCCATTTTTTCCCAAAAAAACGGGCTAAAGAAAGCCTCGGAAATGGGCTGAAAAAAACTTCAAAAATGGGCTGAAAAAAGCCTCCAAAACGGACTGAAAAAAGCCCTGAAAATGGGCAGAAAAAAGGCTTGAAAAAGGCCGAAAAAAGGCCCAAAAGCAAGGCATGCGGAGGCCAAAAAACAGCCAATGTGGGTGGGGCCTTGGCAATATTCGGTCTATAAGATGCACAGACATTTTCAGCCCCTTTTGGGAGACTATATTTTTATAGTCCGAAAAATACTGTATATACTGTGAATCAACTACCGTTTGCAAGCTTGGTTGATGCTTCCCTGTCTTCTTTCTGATAGCTAACACCCTTTCTTTTCCTCTCCCATTATTTGTTCAGATCAAAAGCTCCCTTCAGCAAAGTTCAGACGGGACCCGGCCGGGGTCGCAAGCGCAAGACCCCCTTATCCAGTCAGTCGACTTGCTCATCAGACGGGGGTTACTTGGAGCAAGTCGACGGTCTGGAATTCTGCGGAGACGCGAGCATCACCTTGAAATTCAACAAGAAAACCAAAGGGCTTATCGATGGCCTTACCAAATTCTTCACCCCGTCCCCCGATGGGCGTAAAGCTCGAGGAGAAGTCGTGGACTACTCTCAGCAATATAGGATCAGGAGAAAGGACAATAGGAAATCAAGCGCTTCAGATTGGCCCACAGGTAGCGAAGAGAGATTGACTATCTGTTTTATGGAGCTCGGAGGTTATCAAGGTGAACGGCTATAAAGAAACTGCGATAACCACGTTTGAAAGGCTGTCCGTTAGAAATAACCTGTCGTATTATCATAGGAAGATCAGAGCAAATCGTTATCTTGATTTATTGCTGCAATTTATTGTTTTAGTCAATAATACTCTAAAGCGCATTGGAACCTAGTTGGAATTACCCTGTCTTTTAACTAGAGGCTTTTGTCATAAATCAAGAGAGAGGGTACAGGGCTGTTTTGAGGACGGGTTTTGTCAGGGTTTGTTGCAGCACACACAATCAGACACAATTAACTTAACTTTCAGCAGGATTCAAACTGCATAAGAATATATACAATACCATACAGCAGAATTCAGCATACAATATCAGGAACACAGAAGCAATATTCATAGAAGCAAGTCATTAAAGAGTAGACAGATACAGAGGCTAATACAGTGATGAAATGCAGCTGGTTCTACCCGGCTTGGGCAAACCGGTAGCACCGGCAGTGGGAGGCTCCGCCCACCTGCACGGATGTCATCACGTCCGTTTTTGACCCTCCGCGCATACGCAGAAGGCTCTGAACATGCGTGGAGGAGGCGCGCATGCTCACACTAGCGAAGGTTAGTGGATTTCACCCCTGGGCTAATAATATTGCACAGAGGCTCTCATTACAGTGGCCAAACCAACTCTTATATACACTTAAAGTCTAAGCCACGCCCAGACTCCAAACTGTCTCTTATGGCCCCATACAAACAAATACTATGTTTCCGTTTCCAAACAACCCTCATTGGCTGATCCAGTTGCCATGTCCTATTCCAGTTCATGAATATACTCTTAACAGGTTTCGGGTGGATGTAAAAGGAAGAAAAGCAGTCTCTGGTAACCGAGAAGACTTTTCTTCTCTTGCCAAAATTAAGCAGGATGTAATTGTCTTGTTAGAAGGCAAGGAAAGGCACAGGTAGCATTTCTTAAGGAGAAATTACTTCGCTTGCTGTTTCAATTGTTGATAATCCATCAAGGAATTCTAAATGTTCTGTTTTCAGACAATCAGGATGGCTGGGATGGAAAACAAGAAAATGAAGAGTGGCTTCTAGGAGGCCCAGATGTCATGGCGGAGAAAGATATGGAGTTGTTCAGAGACATTCAGGAGCAAGCGCTGCAGGTAAAGTCAAGTCAACTTAGCACTTAGCAATAGCACTTAGACTTACATATTGCTTCACAGTGCTTTACAGCCCTCTCTAAGCAGTTTACAGAGTCAGCACATTGCCCCCCAAAATCTGGGTCAGTGGTGGGATCCTACCGGTTTAACAACCAGTTCGGTGATTGCACGCTTTGCTACGTGTGCGTGCGTGCACGCTTGAACGAAAAATCATCTTCTGTGTTAGTGCCAGGGAATTAAAACAGCTGAAGCACGGCAATCCGCTCTGCCGTGCTAATCAGCTGCAAAGATATAGGTAAGTAAAGCGCAGGGGTGGGAGGGTGGGCCCAGCTGATCGTCGGAGTTACCGGCTCGCCCGAACCGGTCCAAACCGGTAGAATCCCACTCCTGATCTGGGTCCTCATTTTACCAACCTCAGAAGGATGGAAGGCTGAGTCAACCTTGAGCCGGTGAGAATCGAACTGCTGGCAATCAGCAGAAGTAGCCTGCAGTACTGCATTGTAACCACTGCACCATAACAGCTCATCAACTTCCATCCAATGTCTTCACAGTCAAAGCAGTTCACCAAGAAAGAAGGTTTTACTGCTGTCCAGGAAATTGAAAGAGATCATTTTCACAACATTTTCTGAATATCAGACCACTGATGCACAATGTATTAATTGTGATTTCAATGCAAGAAGGCAGACAGAGTTCCAGAGAAAACTTAGAAGACACTACGGCATGGCTCAGAAGCATGGGCCTGAGGATGCAACCACCTGCTGGTTTAGGAAGTCCAAACTTGTGAACTTTCCATGCGAACGTGAAATAATAGT
Source organism: Pantherophis vulpinus (assembly GCA_037215915.1). Taxonomy (NCBI): domain Eukaryota; kingdom Metazoa; phylum Chordata; class Lepidosauria; order Squamata; family Colubridae; genus Pantherophis; species Pantherophis vulpinus. The sequence continues at coordinate 31,935,899 of JAXLNS010000010.1, forward strand.
TTAGATTGTTGCAGAATTAATATGAAATTACCGTGTTTTTCCCAAAAATAAGACCCTGTCTTATATTTTTTTTGAACTCTGAATAAGCGCTTGGCCTTATTGCCATGCCCTCAAAAGCCTGATTGGGCTTATTATCAGGGGATGTCTTATTTTGGGGGGGAAACAGGATACTACTGTAGGGTTGAGTACATTTTAACTGGGCACTTCCTTGTGGCTTCTCTTTTTGTCATGCACACTTAGTTGTGTGGGCGCTCCCTTGAGATCCTCTTACAGTTTGCTTGCTTTGTTACTTCTGAGTAGGAGGGAGAGTAATTCAGTAGAACGTTTGGCAGTCTCTAAAATGTTTTCATGTTTTTGGAATCCTTGTTCAATAGCCAGACATTATCCTCTTTTAATGAAGGCAGGATTGATCCCATTGGAAAACTATGAGAGGGGGGGAAATTTGGGCTCCATTTACAGGTGAAGATTGGGAAGAGTTGTAGTGGCACAGTGGTTAGAATGCTGTATTGCAGGCTTACTCTGCATTCCAGCTGCCAGGAGTTCGATCCTGACTGGCTCAAGATTGACTCAGCCTTCCATCCTTCAGAGGTCAGTAAAATGAGGAGCCAGATTTTTTGGGGCAAGATGGTGACTCTGTAAACCGCTTAGAGAGGGGCTGGAAAGCACTGTGAAGCGGTATGTAAGTCTAAGAGCTATTGCTAGTGCTATGGCTTATTTGGAACTTAACACAAAGGCGAAAAAGCATGCAAAAGTATGCAGACTTAAGTGAACTGGTTAAACTTGCACTTCTCTCAACTTTACTAGCCAAAGAGCTGCTGCAAAATGAAGTACATATCCCTGTTAATGTAAGATTGTCTTTCGAAACAAATTGTTTTAGCATGTATAGCCAGATAGAAGCGTGAAGGACTCACGGCGGAGCTAGTAAGAAAGCAAGTGTGTTTTACAGCCTTTAGGAAACATTACATCTATTGCTTCATGCTACAACTTTGCTAATTGGTTTGTTTTGGCAAGGACTGGGTTAAATGCAGCTGAGTAGCTGACGCAGTCCGTCTCTAGGTAGACCAGAGAGCCGCACCTGAGCAAAAGGGAATTCGCTCAGTAAAAATGCAAGGATGGCTGGCTGAATTATTGGGGAATCTGTCGGACAAGAAGAATCTGAAACCGTGCGCGTGGCCACTTTGGATATTGGCAGCTTTTGATGGAACTTGGGCCATCTGAAGGGGATTTGGGCTGTTGTGATGTGCAAACAGTTGTACTGGAACTGGGACTTCACCTTTATTTCGGATGTTCAGTTGGAGGAGAGTTTTGCGGCTGTCGGGAAGGGGCAAACTCACGAACTGTTATCACAGGTACAGTGAGCGGCGTTTCTCCTCGAAGCATCTCTGTGTACGATTAAAGAAATTCTGACGGCCCTCCCAAAATTAGAATAGTCTCAGTTTCCTTAGCAAGATTATAGATTTATATTCATTCTCATTGTTAAAAACAATTACGTATTTGCCACTCCTATTAGGAATGAAATGGCGATCGATTCAGTAGGGCCCAGAGGTGCTTTTTCAGGAGGCAACTGGACTTTCTTTTTCTTTTTGAAGACGTTTTGCTTCTCATCCAAGAAGCTTCTTCAGCTCTGACAGGATAGTGGGGAATGGAAGGATTTATATTCCTTGCATTCAGTAAGGCGTATTCTTACAGGATGTTATTCCACCGGCTAGTGTATTTGTTAGAGCACATGCCCTTGAGCAATTAATTGAAAGCAGATTGTAGAATTAAACTTTTTTTCTGATTTACCTGTTGTGTCCCCTCCCCGGCAAAATAAAGAGACTTTCTTAAACTGTGATGAAAACACATTATCTAGTTGGATTTGCTCTAACTCCTTAGATAAAGCAGTCAATCCCTCAGGCTTGAGACTCTTCGTAAAGAGAGCCCTGGGAATCAGTTGGTGAATTCTGGCAAAGAAATGACATTTGAAGGAACTGAATTTTTTTCTGGTGTGCAATGCAGTACAGCGACAGAAAGCTTTTGTGGTGTAGTGTCGTGAATAGGTCTAGCAGGTTGTGTGCTGGTATAGCGGGTAAGTGTGAAAGCAAGGCAAGGTTTTGCAGAGGCCAGTGTTAAACCCATTGCTATGTGAAATAAAAGGGACGGTAAATAAGGCACACCTATAAATTCTCACGGATTTGCTTTGCCCTGAGGTTGGTAGAGGAATATACGGATTGCTTTGTTGGTTAAGATCAAAGGTTTAGAGGTCTCTAGCAGAGCATGAGGGCAAGTAGCTAGCCATTTCTTGTTTTATCCTCAGTATATGGTGATCAGACTTGCTGGTCTTAAATACAGAAATTGTGTTTAGCTCTTAAAACCCATCCTTATCTTGCATAAAATGTCATCCACACCTAAATTACATACCGTATTTTTCGGAGTATAGGACGCACCTTTCCCCCCCCCAAAAAAGAGGGTGAAAATCTGGGTGCGTCTTATACTCCGAATGTAGCCCCACCCAACTTCTCAAACGGAGGTTTCAGAGGCTGAAAAAAGCATCAGAAATGAAGCTTCAGAAAAAAAGCCCCCAAACAGAGCTAAAAGCAGCAAGGCACAGAGCTCATAACCAAGGAACCTGTTGCTAAAATTCACCTCTGGGAACATCTGATTGGGGGTATTCCAGGAGGCCAATCCACCTGCCAATCAGCTTTTTTCTTATTTTCCCCAAAAACTTAGGTGCGTCTTATACTCTGAAAAATACGGTAATCTTCATTAAGTTCCAAAGTTTCATGTGCTGGGTTCTGAACATATCTCAGTTTAATAAACCGGGGTTTCCTAGACTTCAACTGAATGTTGTAATCTCTCCACTCCTGTTTTATAATGGAGGATTTAATGTAGGTTTTATGTAATGTAGGTTAATGTAGGGCATTAACCAGCATCATGTCACATCCAACTCTGGAAATTTAGTTTAATCCTGGACTACAAATTTAGATAGGAAACTAGAGAATGAGAGAAGAGAAAACAAACTAAGTCATTGTTCTCCGTTGATTTACTAAAAAAGGAAAAGAAAAATAGAGCTGTTTATAAGTATTTTTAAACATTATAGAACTATTTTTTTACACCATCAAATTATCGTTTGGAGGGAGATCAGCTCCAGTGGAGTAAAATTAGACCATTGTTAACCCAAACCTGAAAACACTTGCTTTTCATGGTCTTCTAAATGAATCCTGCCATCATTAAAATCATTGGTTGAAGGGCAGTCCTCAATCTTTGGGGACATAGTAATTGTGGCTTAAGCTAAAGAGAAAATAATTCACGGGACTGAAGTAAGAAAAGTAGAAGGAACCCCACGAGGCTTGCTTGCCTGATTAAAATGCTAAACAATGATTTGGCATGTCGCCGTGGTTCGGTTCAGTGCATGAGGATGGGGAAATCGTGTAGGCCCAACCCTTGTTCTTTTATCTAAACGTTTCAACGTGTCCCTGTAATTCCCTAGAAAAGGGAACATAAAGGAAAAGCAACCAGCAAGCAATGGCTTTACGGTGGAGTTTCATCTCTGCCTAAGCTGAACTAATTAATGCCCACTGAGGAGCCATCTGTACGGACTTCCTGAACTGAAAAAAAAATAAAAATAAAAATTGAGCAGGTACAGAGGGAAAGGAGGCAAGAGCTTGCTGTAATGTTTTTTGGGTGCGAGAACTGGACATCTGAAAAGAATATATTTCGGCAGGATGGTGCCGCACTTGAAGCTCAGGTGCGGATATATAATGCTGATAGCAAGACACCTTAGTATCTAAGAAGTAGCAGCCGGAATAATAAGAGAGAGAGAGAGAGAGAGAGAGAGAGAGAGAGAGAGAGAGAGAGAGAGAGAGAGAGAGAGAGAGAGAGAGAGAGAGAAACGCCTGTCACTAGGAAAAGCTGTAAAACATTTATAGTCTTTATTGTTTAAAGTTCTTAGCACACGGAAAAACTAAACAGGAAAGGATTAAAAGAGCCTAATGGGCATTTTCTCTTCACCTTTCTGCCTCTGCATGTTAGGGCAATTTGCAAGATATTCCCACCTCTCCTTGAGTGAAAAGAGGTAGTAGGTAGAGAGGAGAAAGAAAGGAGACCTCTGTTTTACAGAGAAGTAAAACTGTAAGTAACAATTAAGGCCAAAATTATGTTGATCACTTGAAAGGCAGAGGCATGATTCCCCCACCCCCACCCCCGAGCACTTAAACTTTTATGACCTCCAGTCTTCCTGCAGAAAATCCCTGTCTCCCCACCACCTCCCCAAAAAGGAAGTTGTTTCCTTTGCAGTTCCCTTTAAGGTTCTTGGAGTTCCTAACTTTGTTTTTACTGTCACAAATAGCATGTGTAGAGAGAAGTTTTCCTTTGTCCTCTGTTTAAAAGTCATATCTATCTAAGTTGATAATGCAGATTTTTTTTTTTCATATTTGCGAATAAAGAACGTACAACATCTCCCTTAGAGGCCTGAACGGAACGAATAGCTCTTAAATTGAACTCAATATGAACACTATGGCAATTCCCTCTTAGGTTTAAACTATTTATTATAACTTAAACCTATTATAGCTTAAACCTATTATGCCCTTGATATACAGTTTTCCTTCTTCACTTTATTTGCCCTGAATTGCAAGATGGATGGCATGCAAATTTAACAAATAAATAAAATAAATATAAATAAATAAATACAATCGCAAGGCATTTATTTCCTTAGAATGATAAGGGGAATTTAATTTCCTTACGATCATTGCCTGGGTCATTACAATAACAGAAATTTCTAGAAATATGAACTGTTTTCTTTTTTTATTGTCTCCATTTTTTGGCATCGGTGGAAATTGACGTTCACATAAACTTGTTGCTTTTTTAAACTAGATTCCCAGATCCGAATAAAATTGAGAGGGTTAAATTTGTTTATTTCTTTTTACAGAAAGTAGGAGTGACGGGGGCACATGACCCCCAAGTCCGCTGCCCATCAGTCATCGAGTTTGGAAAATATGAAATCCACACCTGGTATTCTTCTCCATATCCACAAGAATATTCCAGGTACGAAGCACCTTTTATGATGTGCAGTGTGTTTCCCGAAGTAATTTTTTGCCATTGCTGGAAATAAAATGGCAGCTATTACGTATTTATCCGATACACACATGTATTTAAGCTCTTGCCCTCCCCTAAAAACAGGGTGGCATGTCAGATGGAGAAAGGAAATAGTAGCCAGCAGTGTAATAAGCATAAGAAAGATGCAGATAAAGAAATAAAGATGCAGATAAAATGTTGGAGGGTAAAGTAAAGAATATGTTGGCTGATTTTACAACAATCTGTTTCCTAAATTCATTTTTCAAAACAGCTTTGAATACTTTTAATAGACACTTTTATATGAGAGAGTATATTTGAGTGTGGTTCTTGGTGCATAGTTAAATTAGTAGGTTTGGTAGTATCCAATATTGAACCTCTGGTTACTTTCCTGTAATCCTTTTGCACTGCTCACTTTTGAGCTTGGAAAATACACTCCCTACCTTTATCTGCTTCTGATGGATATACAGGTAGTATGTTGACTTACAACCATAATTGAGCCCAAAATTTATGTGGCTAAGTGAGACATTTGTTAAGTGAGTTTTGCCCCATTCTAATGACTTCTCCTGCCACATTTGTTAAGAAAATCGACGCAATTGTTAAAAGTTAGTAACACAGTTGTTAAGTGAATCTGGCTTCCCTGTTGACTTTGTCAGAAAGTCATAAAAGAATATGTCATGGCCCCAGGGATGCTGCAATGGTCACAAGTGTGAAAAATGATCTGAAGTCACTTTTTCTCTGCCGTTGTAGCTTCCAACTGTCACTAAATGAACTGTTGTAAGTCAAGGACTCCCTGTATCATGCTGGAAGTCATCTTAAATAGTCTTTCCAGACTACAGTGGGTTCAGCAGGTTCTGACCAGTTCTGGAGAACCGGTAGCAGAAATTTTGAGTAGTTCAGAGAACCGGTAGTAAAAATTCTGACTGGCCCCGCCCCCATCTATTCTCTGCCTCCCGAGTCCCAGCTGATTGGGAGGAAATGGGGATTTTGCAGTAACCTGCCCCTGGATTGGGGAGAGAATGGAGATTTTCAGTATCCTTCCCCTGCCACACCCACCAAGCCATGCCACGCCCACCAAGCCATGCTCACAGAACCGGTAGAAAAAAATTTGAAACCCATTGAGTCTTTCACTTAGGCCTCTACATGTCTCCATCTGCTCCTGTGTGTCTTTGGTTCAATACTGTCCAGTGAATGTTTACTTAAGGGAAAACACTTTCTTGGTTTTGTTCTTTGTTGTAAGGGTGAGAACTGCAGGGATTATATTGCTTTGCTCTTTGAAAGTTACTTTTTTCTTTAGCTCCTTTTATATATACATATACGTATACGTATACATATACATATACACATACATACACACACACACACACACACACACACACACACACACACATATATGTAGGTCTTTGGTTATTCGGGTTTTCTCCCGCGTAAAATTGGAAGTGTCTTGGCGACGTTTCGACGAAGTCTCATTCGTCATCTTCAGGCTGGTGTTTTCGGCTTCGTGCTTCTAGGAGCAATGTGTGATCGCAGCTGTTTCTTCCTTTTAACGGCCAGTGGGGGGTGTTAACAGATAAAAATATGTGTTGCTTTATCATTTTTCCCTAACCATGTATGTATTTTGGTCCAGTATTTTTTTTTTCTTGCCTTTTTTCTTTAGCTCTGAGTGGGTGTTAACTGGTTTATATTTTTTCAGGTTGCCCAAGTTGTACATTTGTGAATTCTGTCTCAAATACATGAAAAGCAGAACTATTCTCCAGCAGCACACGAAGAAATGCGGCTGGTTTCATCCCCCAGCCAATGAAATATACAGAAAGAGTAATGTGTCGGTTTTCGAGGTAAATTTCAACAGCTCTTAACTTCTGTTTGTCCCAATAAAAGTGTTTTGACCTAGGCTTCCTGAGAAAGTATAAATCACACGCTTAGTCCCAAAAATCCTCTTTTATTGAGACGGCTGTGAATTATGTTCATTCACAGCCCATAATGAGTCCCAAGCAGTTTGTGAATAGTCCGACAGAAGTCTGTCACAGTCTTTCGGGATAAGGCTGGTAAGCACCCACCTTTCTCTCCCTTGAAACGCTGCCAAATACCTAATTGCCAATTAGCTTTGCAAGGCCAAACGGAGCACAAAGTCAAAACGGAGCTTCAGAATTTAAACCTACCAGAACAAACAAAGTTGCTTCCTGCAAAGGCTCATGTCCCTTTGCTCCTCCTTTATGTTTTATGGGAGGGGCCAATCATCTCCAAGCCTTACTTTTGAGTCGCCCCTTTTGTCTTAACTGTTCTTGCCTTCTGGCAGCTCTGCGCATGCGCACTCTGGGAACAGGCTCCCCCTGTTCCTCTGCCTCGCTGAGGTCTGACTCTGGAGGCTCCGGAGGCAGCACGTACCTCCCAGATGGCCCTTTCTCTGCCTCTGACGCAGAGCCCTCGTCCGAGCCTTCCCCAGACTCCAGGACTGGCCCATGTTCCTCCCTAGCCTCCTCACTGTCCAACTCTGCTGCCAGCTCTGCAGGCCACAACAAAAACAAGCAACGTAGTTCACAATGAATTTTTCACAGCAAGTTCTGCACCAAGGAATAGGAACTAGCTCTAGAACCCAGAAATATAATTTGAATAGTCTCTGGGTATGTTGTTTGTAGAGTCCTGGGCGGCCAGCAATTTTTAGTGAAGATACAGTGGGTGAGAATTTAGTGTATGCCTACATGTTTCTGCTGTAAATTTCTGCCTTCTAAATTGGCTTTCTACCATTTCCAAAAAAGAGTTCTGTTTCACAAGTTAGGAGTTGTGCATAGCCCTTTTAGTGACTCTTTAAATAAGGTTATAAATTCTTGGCCATATAAACAAATCTTAAGTGGTTGCTAAGCTTAAGAATATGGGTTGCCTTGGGGTGGGGGGCAAAGGTCAGAGTAGTGATGTTTTCCAACTGCTCTTTTTCTCTTAATGTGTTCAAAAATGGATGTTCTCCCTGTTCTTTGCTCTAATATTATTTGGCCAGGGTATGGTATTTCATTGCGGTTTTCTGATGAATTAATCTCCTTTTCTTTTAAGGTGGATGGCAACGTCAGTACTATTTACTGCCAGAACTTGTGTCTATTGGCAAAACTCTTCCTGGACCATAAGACTCTCTACTACGACGTGGAGCCATTTCTTTTTTATGTGCTGACGCAAAATGATATGAAGGGCTGTCACCTCGTCGGCTACTTCTCCAAGGTGAGGGTACAGACGGTTGAAACCTGGGTTTTGATGTGCAGGAACTCTACAAAGGTGTGTCCTCTTAAGTCACCAAGAAACAAACTCAGTTTGAAGGGGACTTTAGTTTCATTTTGCAATGCTGGGTGGTGGTTCTTTTCTCACCCCTCAACAGAAGGAAATAGCTTCTGTACTGTAAAAAAAAAAACGTATAAAATCTACGGGAAGGAATGTGGACTTTGGAAATCCATTTAAATGATGCTAGCTACCGTGTTTCCCCAAAAATAAGACCTCCCCCGAAAATATTTAACTGTATGTGCAGCCGGTCCCCATCATTTCCTCTGGTTAGGGTTAGGAGACAGAGCTGGAAATCAGGTAAAACGGCAAGAGGAGCCCCGTCTTGCTCCACGCGCCCCAAAATAATAAGCCCTCCCTGAAAATAAGGCCAAGCACTTATTTCAGGGTTCAAAAAAATATAAGACAGGGTCTTATTTTTGGGGAAACACGGTATGTATATTAACAGGCATTTCCTCACCTGCATATTTAAGTTTTTACACGCTTTGTATTTTTGTGAGTTCTTAAGGATGGCTAAGTGCTGCATTCAGCATCAATTCCCATGCTTTCCTCCACCCCCACCCCCCAACACCACTTCTCAAACTCTGCCATCACGAGATATGATTTGTGCAAGAAGATAATTAATTTTTCCTTCCCCTATCTCTGCCTTTTTCTTTTTCCCGTCATATTAAGCCTCCTGTGCTGATTCTGTATCTCTGGAAATTACCTTTGAAATGAGTCTAAAACTGCATTCTAGTGGCTATAATTGGGCTGGTGTTTTCAGTGTACGAATTCAAAGTGATACTGCAGTCATTCTTCCAAAAGTCTGCTGGATTTTAACTACATGTGGGACTTCCGAAGCACTGGGTGCAGTTTTCCCTATCCCTTTTAAGACTCTGTCTAGACAAATCCAGGGAACTGAAGCAGTTAACAGTTGGCTGGCTTTCTCTTCATCCTGTCTTGAACAGAGTGTATCCTCCGAGGAGCGTGAATTCCAGCTTCGTGATTCTAAAGGGAGGTTTTAAATTACTTCCTCATCCCTTGGGTAGCGAAGAGTACAGCTAGTTGGCGAAGTAAACATTCATTGTTAGCGCGCCACCAAGCCCGCTGCTCCTCAAATCAGATGCTGATCTCATTGCAAAGCTTTTGTTTGCGCTCTGGAAAAAAACAAAACAAAACCCCCGCAATTGAGACCGAACATGGCTTTCGTATTCCTCCTGCATAGATGGGGTCCATCTTAAGCGTGAAGGCTTAAGGCTTGCCTTTTGCAGAAGCTGTTTTGCTTGGAGAAGAAATTTGCCGGTGGGGTGGGTGGGAAAAGGGGAGGAAATAACCGTGTCCTTGTAGTTTAGCTAGCCTGCCTGCAGAAGGGGGGTATGCCTGCTAGATTTGTCGTTCGGATGTAAGGACCTAAATCCTCTGGGAGTATTTTTGGGAGGCACTGCAGATTTTCAATTTCCACTCTGCAAGGCAAGGAGAGAAGTGTGTGTGTGTGTGTGAGAGAGAGAGAGAGAGAGGGAGATTCGTGATAACAAGGCAATGTCGAATATGTTAAAAACATCATCAAAGAAAAGAAGACTTAGGAATCAATGCAGAGCTTAAATACAATAGTAGCATTTCGGGAAATATACAAACATTCAAACAGCTACTGTTCAAATGGTTCACAAATTGTCCCAGAAATGCAGTTTTCCTGAAGGACAGCAGGGTCAGGGGTGTGTGTGTGTGTGTGTGTGTGTGTGTGTGTGTGTGTGTGTGTCCAAATGGCTTTGAGGGTAAATGCTACTCCAGAGGGGAGAAGCAACAACAACAGGGATAGCACATCTCTAGGGGTCCCACAAGGTGGCATTATTTTATAGATGGGCCTGGAGTATGCCTACCACGCCAGGTTTCGTAGGACAGACTGGCATAATGCTGAGGCCAGCATTTCCATAAATATTGAATATTTGGGTATGGCCAGTCTAGAGAAAAGAAGGACGAGGGGTGACACAGTAGCAATGTTCCAATATTTGAGGGGCTGTCACAAAGAGGAGGGGGGTCAATTTATTTTCCAAAGCAACAAAAGACGAGACCCAATGAATGAGAACCTAACCAAGGAGAGAAGCAATCCTGAAATTGAAGAGAAACTTCCTAACATTGAAAACAATTAACCAGTGGAACAGTTTGCCTTCAAAAGTTGAGGAGGAGGGTGATTTTTGGGGGGGATGTTTTGGGATTTTTTTGGAGACTAGAGAACCACTTGTCTGAAATGGTATCGGGTCTCCTGCTTGAGCAGGAGGTTGGACTAACAGACCTCTAAGGTCCCTTCCAGCTCTACTATGGAAGCCTGATCCTTGAAGGACTTCATAGAAGACAACTGGAACATCGAAATGTACCCGCAAACCAACTAGTAATCGGTGCAGCCTGTCATATAGAGGTGATATGTGGATGTGCTACTCAGAGAGCTGCACTCTGGACTAGCTGTGTTTTACTGCAGGAGACAACGCATATGTTTTGCATTGTGGTACTCCAAATGGGAGGTGCCGCATACTCTTCCATCAACAGCAGTAGGTCCAGAAGGACTCCAGGTTGTGCATTAAGGTCCGTCTGGAAAAACACACAGTTTGTCTTCACCAATTCCTACTTCAGAACCGATGATAGTAAATCCACGGACTGAAGTGATTTCTGAGCCCAAAGCTACCTAGTCACGTGCTGTCCGTACCTGCAAATCTGTGATACAATAATATTGTGTATAATTAAATACCCTGTTTCCCCGAAAATAAGATCCAACCAGAAAATAAGCCCTAGCATGATTTTTTCCCCAATATGCTTGTAATATAAGCCCTACCCCAAAAATAAGCCCCCGGTTAAAATCGTCAACCAGACAGATGCATTTAGTACCATGTTCCCCCCAAAATAAGACCTAACCGGAAAATAAGCCCTAATGCATCTTTTGGAGCAAAAATTAATATAAGACCCAGTCTTGTTTTTGGGGAAACACGGGTAATCATTAAGCACACACATCAAAATAAGACTAAAAATTACACAGTGAAATAATATCCCCATTTATCTGCTCCGTAGTTTGAGAGAGCCATGCCTGCCGAACAAGCTATTTTCCTAGTAATAAATACTCTTGGGTATATCGTAGAATCCAAACAATATAAACATTTCCCAGATTTTCTCTCCCATCTTAAGGGATGGGGGGAGCCTTTCTGTTTTAGAAAGTTCCAAAGAAGCAAGACCCTTGAGGGAGGGAGAAGCCAGAGTCATTTGGAATAAACATTGCTGGATTTCAGGAACCAAACCATCCTCCGTCATCTCCCCCACCCCCCTCCCCTCCCTTCCCTTCCCCGCTTCCCAAATAATTAGAGGTTTACTGTTGTTTTTCACTTGATTTTCTCTGACTCCCCGATGGAATTACATCTGTGCCTTTGGCTGGAATATTCCCTCCGTATTAATTATTGTCCTAAAGAACTCTTCCGTGTCACAAGGCCTTGCGTTTAATAACTGGATTCTCTTCTCCTCCCCCCCCCCCACCTCTTTTCTCTTTTTCCTAGGAAAAACACTGCCAGCAGAAATACAACGTCTCCTGCATCATGATTCTTCCCCAGTACCAACGCAAGGGCTATGGCAGATTCCTCATTGACTTCAGTAAGCCCCTTCTTACTTTCTTTTTTTTCTGTTTTTTTTTTTTTTTTTTTTTAATAGATAAAGGTTCCCCTCGCACATATGTGCTAGTCGTTCCCGACTCTAGGAGGTGGTGCAGGGTTTAATAGAAGCATTACAGAATTTTAATAAGAAGAATTTAAGGGAGCAAAAAGTAATCCTATAGTGGCATATTAAAAGTTAAGCATGGCCACTGTTGCCGTCTTGAGGTGGGCGATAGACAAGAGTAGAATGTGCTGTCAGAGAATTTTGCATTTTGTTGGTAGGCTGTTAATCAGCACAGGGCATATCTGTCCCCTAGTGGCCACAAACACAACTCAGATGCTGAAATGTGTTTATATTTTAACAGAATAGCAGAGTTGGGAGGGACCTTCCAATCTTCTTCTTCTTTTAATGACCCCATAATCCCTTGCGGGGTGGAGTGAATGGAGCCGAGTGTTTACTGGCCAGATGCCCTTCCTGTCGCCAATGCAGAGTTTTACTCAGCAGATATAATCTTGTTGTGCTCAGAGAGAGAAATATCTGCCTCTACCTACCTAGGATTGAACTCACAGCCTCCTGATTATGAGGCGAGAGCTCCACCTCTAGGCCATCGCACCACTCTTGGAAGGGACCTTCCAATACGTGTTTATAATATACCTGGACCTCATTCTCCAGCGTTCCATTCAGTAGAACGGGAGCCAAAGCCCTTCTCTGTGGCCTGGAAGAATGACTTGTGTTCCATGAAAAATTGAGATTTTTGGTTAAAGGGGGTCCCTATCACTATGGTTTTCACATGTCAATCCATCTTCCAGAAAAATCTCAGCTCTTTATGAAAATCCCTCTTGGTATTCTGGCTCCCTTTCTTGACTAATACCCTGTTTTCCCAAAAATACGACCTACCTTGAAAGTAAGCCCTAGCTTGATTTTTACACGTGCGCCCAATATAAGCCCTACCCCAAAATAAACCCTGATTAAGATCCCACCCACTCCGGGGTGCACGGGTAAAAATTAATCTAGGGTGGGGATGGGGGGTGGTGGAGCTGCCCTACTACTTACTTTTGGACAGTTGTAGCCAGGCCTCGCACACCCTGACACATGCCTCGCCGGCCCTTTTCGCTGTCAGAGGCCTTCAGGAATTACTTTTTCAGTGGCCGGCAAGGCTTTCCTGAAGGCCTCTGTAGCAGATAACAAAGTTCCAAATCGATCCGGAGTTCTGTTATCAGCTGCAGAGGCCTTCACGAAAGCCTTGCCAGCCACAGAAGAAGTAGTTCCTGAAGGCCTCTGACAGCAAAAAGGAGACTGGGGGTGACACGTGCAAGTGAGGTTAGTCAGTGGATGACATCCTCTGAAAATAAGACCCGGTGCCTTTATAAGAAAATAAGACAGGGTCTTATTTTCGGGGAAACACGGTGTCCCAAAAACCTGTTTTATTTTAACAGCTCTGAATTCTGTTCATTCACAGATGAGTCCCAAATAGTTGTAAAGAGTCCTTCAGGATAAGGCTAATAATCATCCACCTTTATCTCCCTTGACACGCTGCCAAAGACCTAATTGGCAAAGCCACAGGGATTCCAGAATCAAACAGAGCTTCAGACTTTAAACTGAACAGAACGAACAAAGTTGCTTCCTGCAAAGTCCCACGTGCCTTTGCTCCTCTTTTAAGCCTTATGGGAGGGGCCAATCATCTCCAAGCCTTACTCCTGAGTTGTCCCTTTTGTTTTAACTCTTCTTGCCTCCTGGCAGCTCTGTGCATGCGCGCACTGGGAACAGGCTCCCCCTGTTCCTCTGCCTCGCTGAGGTCCCACTCTGGAGGCTCCGAAGGCGGCACTTACTCCCAGATGGCCCTTTCTCTGCCTCAGATGCAGAGCCGTTGTCCGAGCCTTCCCCAGACTCCAGATCTGGCCCATGTTCCTCCCCAGCCTCCTCACTGTCCGACTCTGCTGCCAGCTCTGCAGGCTGCTGGTGGACCACACAACACATGGTATCCCATTTTTTGTACAGGAGCTGAAGGCAAGCTCCCTGAGATTGATGTTCATAATGACCAGAGTAACAACTTGTTATATAACAATTAATTTTGTGATTCTTCCCCCCGCCCCCCAAGGTGTCACTAGTAGTGTTTCCTTAGCTGCCCCACAACTGTGAGTAAACTTAGAAGAGTGTGGTTGTGTATACCAAGCCTGGTCCTAAGCCCTTTTCTGCTTTCTCTCTTAGGTTATCTCCTATCAAAACGCGAAGGCCAAGCAGGATCCCCGGAGAAGCCGCTGTCTGATTTGGGACGTCTTTCCTACATGGCATACTGGAAAAGTGTCATCTTGGAGTGCCTTTATCACCAAAACGACAAACAGATCAGCATCAAGAAGTTAAGCAAACTGACTGGCATCTGTCCTCAAGACATCACTTCGACTCTTCACCACCTGCGAATGCTTGACTTCCGTAACGATCAGTGAGCATCTCACTTCCTTCTCTCACGGACTCACGGTGACCTCGGGAAAAGGGCAGGATGATGCTCAGGGCTGAATCTGTAGATGCAAAAATCCTGAAAAACGCAAATGTTTTTTTTTAAAAAAATACCCATGTTTCTATTCTATTCTATACCCTTGTGCTATCAAGATTACTCTTAAGAGGTGGTTTTTTTTCTCTTCAATCTCAGAAGTCGGGGTGAATTTAGAGAGCCAGAGAAGTGACTCAGAGGTTGAAGTAGGAATGGAGAGGCTCACATAATAGAATAGGACTAGGACTAGGACTAGGATTAGGACTAGGACTAAGAATGGAATAATAGAATAGAATAGAATAGAATAGAATAGAATAGAATAGAATAGAATAGAATAGAATAGAATAGAATAGAATAGAATAGAATAGAATAAAATTAGAATAGAATTAGAATTAGAATTAGAATTAGAATTAGAATTAGAATTAGAATAAAATAATAAAATAATAAAATAATAAAATAATAGTATAACAGAAGAATAGATTAGAATAGAAGAATAGAATAGAATTAGAATTAGAATAGAATAGAATAGAATTAGAATTAGAATAGAATAGAATAGAATAATAAAATAATAAAATAATAGAATAATAGTATAATAGTATAACAGAAGAATAGATTAGAATAGAAGAATAGAATAGAATAGAATAGAATAGAATAGAATAGAATAGAATAGAATAGAATAGAATAGAATAGAATAGAATAGAATAACAGAGTTGGAAGGGACCTTGGAGGTCTTCTAGTCCAACCCCCTGCTTAGGCAGGAAACCTTATACCATTTCAGACAAGTGGTTATCCAATCTCTTCTCCGTGTTGGAGCATTCACGACTTCTGGAGGAAAATTGTTCCACTGGTTCATTGTTCTAACTGTCAGGAAATTTCTCCTTAATTCTAGTTTGCTTCTCTCCTTGATTAGTTTCCACCCATTGCTTCTTGTCCTGCCTTCAGGTGCTTTGGAGAATAACTTGACTCCCTCTTCTTTGGGGCAGCCCCTAGATATATTGGAACACTGCTATCATGTCTCCCCTAGCCTTTTCATTAAACTAGACATCCCCAATTCCAGCAACTGTTCTTTATATGGGTTGATGGATTATTTTGAGCCCAACGAATGTGGACTAATTCTGTGTCGAGAGTTTCTCTGACATTTTGAAGACCTCGAGCTTACAGTGGTGAGCAACGGCTGCACAGTATTAGTAGCAAGTGTTTAGTAATGCACCTCTCCTTTGGGTCTTCCAAACACCTTTTTTCCACCTGCATTTCCATGTTTATAGCATGAACTTGATCCTCAGTGGCGCAGTGGCCTAGACGTGAAGCTCTCGCCTCACAATCAGGAGGCTGTGAGTTCGATCCTAGGTAGAGGCAGATATTTCTCACTCTGGGCACACTGAAAAGATATCTGCTGTATAAGACTCCACATTGGTGACAGGAAGGGCATCTGGCCAGTAAATGGTCAGCTCCATTCAGTTGCCCAGACTCCACCCCACGAGGGATTATGGGGTCATTAAAAGAAGATGATAGCATGAACTTGATGCCATGTGACTAAAGCCAGCCTTCCTTCCTTCCTTCCTTCCTTCCTTCCTTCCTTCCTTCCTTCCTTCCTTCCTTCCTTCCTTCCTTCCTTCCTTCCTTCCTTCCTTCCTTCCTTCCTTCCTTCCTTCCTTCCTTCCTTCCTCAGATTTGTGATTGTTCGGCGGGAAAAACTTATCCAAGACCATATGGCGAAGCTGAAACTGAACATCCGGCCTGTAGTCGTGGACCCAGAATGTCTGCGCTGGACTCCTGTCATCGTCTCAAACTCGGTGGTTTCTGAGGATGAGGAGGATGATCCCGAAGAGACAGAAATCGAGGTCCCACAGCAGTCACGGGAGAGAGACATTGAGGTCAGAATGCGAGGCGCTTTTGCATGATGATATATTGTGAAGTAGTGTAGAGCCATAGAATAGCAGAGTTTATGGAAGCCTTCTAGTCCAACACACTCTTTAAGCAGGAGTCCCTGTACCCGTGATGGTTAACCTTTTTGGTGCCCAAATGCACACGCGTGTGCCCGAACCCCCAAAATGCAATGCGACTGCCCCCCCCCCCCCCGCGCATGTGCCCTCTGTGCCCCGTTTTGGCTTCCAGATTGGTGCAGGAAGCTTTCCAGGCCCAAAATGGGGTGTGTGGGGGGAGGCCCCCCGCTCCCCATTTTGGGCCTGCACCAACCTGCACCCCCCGTGCATTCATGCCCGTGTCCCCTATATGCGCCCTGCCCCCGGTGCATGCACAGCAGAGACCTGAAGACCAGCTGGCCGGCAGAAGGCGCGCACGCATGCACGGTGGAGCTACACTGGGGCAACGATGGTGTGCTGGAGTGATGGAGCAGCCACAACTCCTGGAAGCAATCCATTCCACTGTTTAATTGTTTTCACGCTCAGGAAGTTTCTCCTTAGTTCTAGGTTGGATTTTTCTTTAATAATCTTCCCTCCATTACTTCTTGTACTGCCCTCAGCTGCTTTGGAAAATAGATTGACCCCCCCCCCTCTTCTCTATGATCCCCTCTTCTGTGTGACAGAAAGACTGTTTTATCATGTAACCCCTAATCCTTCTCTTTGTTAGAGTAGACCTGCCCAGTTCCAGCAACCGTTCTTCATATGTTTTAGCCTCCGGTCCTATGATCCTCTGCGTTGCTTTTCTCTGTACTCTTTCTGGAGTCTCAACACAGCCTGACAGATACAGGCTCCTCTAGCATTTCTCAATCTCAGCAACTTTAAGACCTGTAGACTCCAGCTCCCAGAATTCCCTAGCCGCCATGCTGGCTGAAGAATTCTGAGACCGAAGTCCGTATATCCATATGCAGCAAAGAGATTGAGCCTGTGGAGATTCTCCGTCATCCAAGTCGTGGTTGTCCCAAAGGTGATTTTTTTTCAAGAGGCAACTGGACTTTCTGGTTTTTTTCTTTGAAGACGTTTCGCTTCTCATCCAAGAAGCTTCTTCAGTTTTGACTGGATGGTGGGGAATGGAAGGATTTATACTCCTTGCAGAAAGCTGGTCATTTGTGTTCTTTTAGCGAGTTTTTAAGGTCCCCTAGAAATTTATCTGTGTCCTCAAGGTCACCTGAGTGGTGCTCCTGGTTCCTGTAGTCTGCATTACTCCATTAGCACTACTCAAGTGACCCTGAGGATCAGTGGTGGGTTTCAAATTTTTTTACTACCGGTTCTGTGGGTGTGGTTTGGTGGGCGTGGCATGGCTTGGTGGGCGTGTCAGGGGAAGGATACTGTAAAATCCCCATTCCCTCCCCACTCCAGGGGAAGGTTACTGCAAAATCCCCATTTCCTCCCGATCAGCTGGGACTCAGAGGCAGAGAATAGATGGGGGTGGGGCCAGTCAGAATTTTTACTACTACCGGTTCTCCGAACTACTCAAAATTTCCGCTACCGGTTTTCCAGAACTGGTCAGAACCTGCTGAAACCCCACCTCTGCTGAGGACACAGATAAACCTCCAAGTGCTTCAAGGACCCTCTAAAAGGACGCAAATGACCGGCTGTCTGCAAGGACTATAAATCCTTCCCTTCCCCACCATCCAGTCAGAGCCGAAGAAGCTTCTCAGATGAGAAGCAAAATGTCTTCCCAAAAAAAAAACACAGGAAGCCCAGTTGCCTCCTGAAAAAGCCCCTTTGGGAACACCGAGAGATATAGTGGTCTAGCAGCTCAGAGAGTGGCTGTTGAAAAGAGGTCTCGTAATTTTTCAGAAATCTGACTTGGAAGCAAAGCGCGTTCCCTATTTTTTCCCTTCAAGCTCACTTCATTTGCTTACCTCTCGGAGGGCATTTAAAGTCTGCCCTTGCTCAGCCTGGTACTGCCGCACCTCCCAACGGCTTGAGCCACCAATTTCATCACCACGCTTTAAAAAAATTAGCAGTTCCTGTTCTACCAGTCCCATGAGCTTTTTTTTTTTTTTTTTAATGGAAAAAAGAGTTAATTTCTTTTTGTACCCCCTTCCCCTGCCTCCCACAGGTGATAAAGTGTGTCTCCTGGGAGAGGAAAGAACGAGAGTCCTGCTTTCCGCTGGAGAGTGAAAAAAAGCCAGAGATTCTCCCGGTCAACGCCCTGCGATCTGGCAAGCAAAGTCTTCCCCTAAGTGGTCTTCCCGCCAACAGCCACACACCGCGCAGGGGCCGGTGGAACCGCAAGAACAAAAAGCTGCGGGAATCCTTCACCGAGAAGGACCCAAAGCTGACCTTGGAGGAGAAGTCGGCAATGGCCAGGGGCAGCCGATGCGGCGAGTGCCAGGAAAAGGCGGCGGCAGCGGCGGCAGCGGCGGCAGCGGCGGCCTCTCGAGGGAGATTTGCCGAGAGCGAAGAGAAGGCAGCGTCCTCCCAGGGACAGTGTGGCAAATGCGAGGAAAAGACCCCGACTCCCCGAGGGCACTTTGGCAAAGAGGAAGACAAGCCGGCCTCCTCCCAGGGGCCGTTCGGCAAGGGCGAGAAGCCCTCCGTCGGCCAGAGGCGATGCAGCGATGGCATGGAGGTCTGGAAAGGGCAGCTGAAAAGCCGGCTCTCGGAGCAGTGCGACAGGATAGCCCGACGGCACAGCGAGGGGGACCGCACGGCGCTCAGGCACTTCAGCGAGAGCAGCGAAGACGAAGACGAGGAGCCTGCCAGCCCCTGCTCCAGTTCCCCACCAGTTCTCACTAAGCCAGCACTGAAGAGGAAGGTGCGTTTCTGCCTCCCCCCCATTAGAGAGCTCGGGAGATGGCGCATTAAACAAAAATACTGTGTTTCCCCGAAAATAAGACCCTGTCTTATATTTTTTTGGAACACCGAAATAAGTGCTTGGCCTTATTTTCGGGGAGGTCTTATTATTTTGGGGCACGTGGAGCAAGACGGGGCTCCTCTTGCCGTCTTACCTGATTTCCAGCTCTGTCTCCCTAACCCTAACCAGAGGAAATGGCGGGGACTGGGTGCACATGCGTTTAAATATTTTCAGGGAGGGCTTATTTTTTTTTTGGTGGAGGGTTATTGGGCTCATTATCAGGGGATGTCTTATTTTCGGGAAAACTGTAACAAGGGTTCAGCATCGGGCCACAAATGGACTCTTGGACCCCTTGTTCCTGCTGGTTTCCCATCAAAGTTTGGTTAAGCTGACTTTGTATAAATATACAAAAGTATGAAGGCTATTGCTTAACGCATTGTAAGCCGCCCTGAGTCTCTGGAGAAGGGCGGCATATAAATCAAAATTAAAAAAAAAAAAATCTGCCTATGGAGCAGAAGGATCAGGAAGTGATCATACTGGCAGCCGCTGGAAATCTTATGGATCGTTTCTCAAGTATTATCTTAAAAAGTGATAGAGATTAGCGATTTGATAGGTTAAAGCTATCAAAGCTTTAATTTGATCAGAGCTATAATTATTATCCCAGAGCTATAATGCCACTCAACCATGAACGAAAGGGCCACCATCAGTGAGCTGTTGGACAGCATTGCTTGGTCTGTTGTGTGGATGTTTGGGTGGTTTAGGGGTGGGGAATTGTGGTGGGTGGGAGTGTGTTTGGGGATTGTTATGTGTGTTGGACCTGGTCTTTGGGTGTTAAGTGGATTTCGTTGTATGGGTATATTGTGTATACACGTACAATGACAATAAAGTTGTTGTTATTATTATTATTATTAAAAAATAAGCATGATATCTCAGAAAGCTGAACTCTGCAGCCCCTACCCCCATAAAGGTTTCTGGAATTTCCAAGACTGGGTACAACAAGGGCTGTTTAGCCATCTGTGTCTTGAATGTTTAAAGATGGGCACAACTTTCCTAGGGCACTATTACAATAGGGCACTATTGCGGTCCAGTTAAAATGGAAGCAACTTGATTTCGTGGCCCTAAATATTTATCTTCCATCAGTTAAAACAGAATCCCAAATTAAATATATGTGAACAGAATTGGAACCATATAGGTAGTACTTGACCTACGACTACAATTGAGCCCAACATTTCTGTTGTTAGGTGAGAATTTGTTAAGTGGGTTTTGCTCCTTTTTACGACCTTTCTTGCCACCGTTGTTAAGCGAATCACTGCCGTTGATAAGTTAGTAATCCAGTTGTTAAGTGAATCTGGCTTCCCCACTGATTTCGCTTGTCAGGTGGTCGCAAAAGGATGATCGCATGACCCCGGGACACTGAAACCGTCATAAATATGAGTCAATTGCTAAGCATCTGAATTTTGATCACGTGGCTCATGGCGGTGCTGCCAAGGTCGTAACTGTGAAAAACAGTCACAAGTCACGTTTTTCAGGGCCGCTGTAACTTCAAAGTACAACAGTACAACAGTCACTAAATGAACTGTTGTAAATCAAGGACTACCTGTACATTTTTAACCTGCTTTAAAAAAAAAACAACCCATACATATTTTGTGATTCTGTGTGTCTTAAATGCCAGAACTAATAATGAAGCATTGGTAGCCAAGTTTCCTTTTTTTTATTTGCCATACATCAGGCAAGTGGTTTGTATGGTAAAGGTAAAGGTTCCCCTCGCACATATGTGCTAGTCGTTCCCAACTCTAGGGGGCGGTGCTCATCTCCGTTTCAAAGCCGAAGAGCCAGCGCTGTCCGAAGATGTCTC
Organism: Pantherophis vulpinus; assembly: GCA_037215915.1. Classification (NCBI taxonomy): domain Eukaryota; kingdom Metazoa; phylum Chordata; class Lepidosauria; order Squamata; family Colubridae; genus Pantherophis; species Pantherophis vulpinus. The sequence continues at coordinate 31,956,883 of JAXLNS010000010.1, forward strand.
CGTGGTCATGTAGCTGGCATGACTCAACACCAAAGGCGCAGGGAACGCTGTTCCCTTCCCACCAAAGATGGTCCCTATTTTTCTACTTGCCTTTTTTACCTGCTTTTGAACTGCTAGGTTGGCAGAAGCTGGGACAAGTAACGTTATGTGGCACTAGGGATTCGAACCGCTGAACTGCCGACCTTTCAATCAACAGGTTCAGCGTCTTAGTATGACAGACTATCTAAAAATGGAATTTGTAATCATTAGGTTTAGTTGAAACCGGGGAAATTGAAGACATTAATATACTCTTCACATCCTGTTGGTTGAGTTCGTGCAATACCTATAAGCCGTAAATCACGGTATCTTTTATTACTGTTTTTAATTGTGAGGCTTTTAATTGTGAAACAGATGCTTAGGAGTTAACAGATTGTGGAGATACCTTGCAGTGTTTTTTTTTCACCTTGTTGTTGTTCTCTTTTCTTTCTTTTGACTCTCTTGTACAGAAGCCCATTCCCCGGAAGAGACGAGTCCGTAAGCGGAAATACCACAACAGCAGCGTAGTTACCGAAACGATCTCAGAAACGACAGAGGTCCTGGACGAGCCATTTGAGGACTCGGATTCCGAGAGGCCCATGCCTCAGCTGGAGCCCACCTTTGAAATGGAAGACGAGGAGGAGGAGGAAGAGGAGGAGGAGGAGGAGGAGGAGGAAGAGAGCGAATTGTTCTCTCGAGGATATCTTCGCCGTCTCTCTCCACAGGATTCCCTTAGGCACAGGCCCTCCTTAAAGAGAGGAAGTCAAGAGGGAGAGGAATCGGATGATATGGCTGGTACGTTTCCTGATCCTTTGATTCTGTGTTTATCTGAATCCAGAACGGTTGATGTCTTCCCTCCCTTAGTATTTATTCATCCGGAATGTCCAAGCTTGGCATTCTATAAATATCCAGTCAGTTGCTATGGGCTTAGGCGGGCAAACCCAATATCTTGGTATGTGGGAATGACCTTGAGAGACAGGGCGAAGAGATGCAACCATGCAACGCTCAGATAAAAGGCAGATGAGTCCGCAGCGGGAATGTTGGCAGGACACGAAGCTCAGAAGAAATCCTCCCTAGTGTCTTGGGCAGTAAAGGAGATGGGCTAGTGATAAGACTGTGTTAATTTAGCTCTCCAATACAATTAAATTAGCTTATCTGGTGTTGTTTGCTGTCTGGTCTACCTCATAAGGATGACACCCATCTAGTGTTGTGGCCCGCCAGCGGAGAATCTGGCAGCAGATTTGGACAGTGAGGAGGTTGGGGAGAAACATGGGCCAGTCCTGGAGTCTGGGGAAGGCTCGGACGAGGGCTCTGCGTTGGAGGCAGAGATGGGGCCAGGGCCATCTGGGAGTTATTTGCTGCCTCCAGAGCCTCCGGAAACTGACATCAGCGAGGCAGTACAGCGGGAGCCTGTTCCCAGTGTGCGCATGCGCAGAGCTCCCAGTAGACAGGAACAATTAAGAAAACAGGGTCGATTTGGGAGTAAGGCTTGGAGATGATTGGCCCCTCCCACAAGACATAAAAGAGGAGCGAACGGGACGTGAGCTTTTGCAGGAAGCAGTTAGTTCATCTGGTCGGTTAAAGCTTTGGAAAGTTCTGTTTGACTCTGTGATAAGTTTGGCCTTGCCCTGCGTGTGGCAATTAGTTCTCTGTCAGCATCCCAAGGGAGATAAGGTGGGTGTTTATCAACAATCCCCTGAAAGACTGTTTGTGAAGCCTTTCGGTCTGTGAATGACAATCATTCACAGCCGTATGAATAAAAGAGGTTTGCCGGGATTAAGATTGTGCTGTATGCTTTCTAAGGAAGCCTAGGTCAGAATATCTAGCTACCTTATTCTACCAGAGTAACTTCCTCTGTTTTTATAACCCCCCCCCCCCCCAAACATTTGCCATATGGAGTGAAGGGGAAATATATCCAGCAGGAAGCTAGACAGGGCCAGAAGGGTGCCAGATGGGTTGCCCCAAATATAAAAATTGCAAAGGTTTCCCCTTCCCACTTGTATCCACTTTTAGAGAGCAGTATTCATCTCTGTTTCACGGAGGGACCCAGCATTGTCCAAAGACGTTTCTGTGGTTGTGTGGCTGGCGTGACTATATGGTGAATAGTAATTCAGAGAAAAAAAGCAAGGAGGAAGTGGGGAAATAGGCAAGATACAAAGCTTATGAAGAAACCTTGACCCTAGAGGGAGGGACTGTGGGACAGTAAGAGGTATAGTCCAGGGGTCAGCAACCTACGGCTCTGGAGCCGCATGTGGCTCTTTCACCCCTCTGCTGCAGCTCCCTGTCACACAAAATATGCGTCACAACCACCAATGTGTGACACCCGCCGGCACGTGATTTATTGAGCTTTTCAACCCCCAGTAGGCCAACCATGGATAAATCCAAGAAAAGAAAAGTTTCAGAAGAAAAGAGAACATTTAATTCAACTACATATGCTAGTTTTGTGGCCACTCAAGAAATAGTCAGGCACGGGAAGGGTTTTGTGGCTCCCGGTGTTTTCTTTTCTGTGGGAAACGGCTCCAAATGGCTCTTTGAGTGTTTAAGGCTGCAGACCCCTCGTATAGTCCAAAGAGCTCCATGCCTTCAGCATCAAGGACTCCCTCCCTTTTCAAGGGAGATGGGGAAAATTGTGAGAAATAGCTAGCTAGCTGGAGATAAATTTGCTGAAATCGCTGTAATGAACGTGCCCGCTTGAAGGGAGAAGTAAAACTCCCAAAGCAACTGTGCTTGTGCAGTCCAAACACCAGTACTTCTGACCTTGGTTCCATCTGATCAGGTTTACCAGAATCATTCCTGCCAGCCCACTTTCCTGGCATTTTGGCCCAAAGCTGCTGCTTAAGTAGCCCAGAACTGGCAGGAACAGGCTAGGCATGCAGTATCCTCTAGTCGTCTAGGCTTTGGATCGAATGCATTTTTCATTTGAGATCTCTTGAAAACCTTGTCCAGAATTAAAATATTGCAAAAGGCTAATACTTTAGAGAGCGGCCTTCAAAGGATGAACCTTCAGATTCTGATAGAGGCTAGAAAGTGGTGCCACTGAAGAAGAAGTGGCATAAGCATATATTTTGCATCCCTCTCTGTATCCATATGTTCTCCCTCCTCTCACTGCAGCCCTCCTCTCATCCATGGCTCAACTAAAATTAGAAAGTAGCATGACGTATTTTTAGCCCAGTAGAAGGTTGCTTTCAAATTACGTTTGCTCAGATGTACCAGGCTGAACTCCCTTGCCAGGAGAAACAGCGTGGGGAAAGTTGGTGTTGTGTAAATGGTCCTTAGCTGTTCCGCACGTTTTCCCCAAATCTTTTAACTGACATCTTAAAATAGCAGTCACTCACCCACCCGCCCTGAGTGCTTTCTGGTATATGCCTCTCAAACGGAGTTTTTTTTTTTAACAGCTAGTCTCCTACATGCAAAACGCTTGTGCCAAATTAGATATAATGATATCCAAGCACATACAGATACATAATAAAAAGTAGTTTTCCATTGACAGGTCTCTCTCAGTGGTTGACTAGTAGATTGACAGGTTGGAGCACCTGCGATCAAGGTGGATTGAATAGATGGAGCATTAGTGCATGAGGCTTCCCACCTTGTAATCTGATGGGGGAGGGGGCATGGTTTTGTGTGCTGCCGGGATCCTGCCCGTATTCTGATAGGGCTTTGCTCATTTGCATGGCCAGGTTCCTGGTGGGCCATGGACTGGTGCCAGACCCAGGGATTGGGGACCCCTGCTTTAAATGATTCTCCTGGTGCACTGGTAATATGCTATGTCAGTGGAAGCATGCCATAAATTTTGATCTAATACTATGCCTGTGAAAGTATTGCTTCCTTGCACCTATAGTGTGCGTTCAGATGCAATCCTCATGTCTTAGTGTAACTGTTTCAGAGACTCCTTTTCACCCAGGTCTTTGGTGAGGGAGGGTGATACCCTTCCCTCCATCGCTCTCCCCATCTTTTATCTTTAGTTTTTATGTTTTTATGGATTTGACTGTAATTTTTTCCCCTTGTTTCATTGTTGTGAATCACCCACAACAATGGGGTAGCATACAAGTTCAACTTACTATAGTTCGTCAGATGCTGAGACTTGGATTTGATATTTTTATCCACCTATCGAGTCCTTCCCAAAGACTTGGGATAGGCAGGTGGGGATGTTTGGGAGTTAGAGAGGCATTGTCTCAGGATGTAAGCTGTACTAAGTAAAGCTGCCCTTTGCAATTGACTGATGAGGATTTTGTCAGTGCCGATGGTGTTCAGGTGGTGCTCCGACTGTTTTGGGATTGCACCCAAAGCGATTGGCACTACCTTTGCTTCCTTTTGGCACAATTGCTCTACTTCCATTTGAGGTCTTTCTCTTCTATTCTGCTGTCTCCAGGTACTGCCACGTCCAGTATCCAGATTTTTTGTTTTTTTGTTTTTTAATGGTGTTAATTGTTGTTATTATTAGGGTTGGTCACTCATTATTATGATTATTATTATTGTTGTTATTTTATTATTATTTTCTAGAAATGCTTCAGTATCATATGCGTTGAGTTTAGGACTTGAGAAGTCTAATTTTCCCAGTTTCAGACCTTGAAACAAATCGGACAACCTTCCCAATCACACTGGCCCAGAATGTAGTCGAGTAGAATTTTGTGTGATTCTGTGAGAGTATATAGGGTTTAAAAGGTTACTTAATATGTTCATGCTTTACTCAGCCAATAGTGTGGGACAATCTTCTGCAACAGTGAGAATAAGGGGTATAGTATAGTTCTCCCCAAATTCTAACTATTTCAGACCAAACATGTCTCAGAGAAAATGAAAAAAGACAATAATACATATTATTGTTTTCGTTAACAGTGAATGACGACATTTCACAGATGTCAGCATTTTGAGAAAGTTACTTTATTGAATCATTATAAATCACCAGTATAAACAAACATCATTGATCAGCTCTAGATTTTGGCAATGCTAACAATAAATAATTGTGGACGATTGCTGTTCCAAAATTTGACGCCTTCTGTTTTGTATTCTCTTCAGATTCTCCTACTTTGAAACCAGTTTCTTTGCTGAGAAAATGTGAATCGCTGGATTCTCCGCATCAGCCTGGCACTTCTACCCCCATGAAAAAGAAGAAAGGCTGGCCCAAGGGCAAGAGCCGTAAGCCCATCCACTGGAAGAAAAGGCCCGGGCGCAAGCCAGGCTTTCAATTGAGGCGGGGGAAAGTCCGAGCACCTACTTCAGAGGAGACAGTCGATTTCATGGAAGCCAGTTCCAAATCAGGGCGTAAGACGAAAATGCAGGACGAGGAAGAGCTGGTTGAGGACAAGGAAGAACTTCTGCCCAGTGCTGAAGAAAGGAAAGATGAAGATGGGCCCCCGGAAGTCGGTGATTTAGGAGAAGAGGAAGATATTATGCCTGCTAGAGAAGCGAGGGCGACATCTCCCGTAGACAGCAGCAACAGTCCAGAAATGGACTCTAAAGAACCTGAACTGGAGGAAGACGTGGAGAAGCCTCAAGTTCTCGATGACCAGAGGCCGCCGTCCGAAGAAGAGCAGCAGGAAGCTGAAGAACCCGAGCATGACCAGGAAGAGGAAGAAGAGGAAGTTGCCGCAGTCGCTAACCAGCATGAAGATCACGATGCCGACGACGAAGAAGACGACGGCCACCTGGGCTCTGTCAAAAAGGATGAGCTGGAAGAGCAGGCTGAGAAGGAGGGGCTGAAGGAAGAACCGGAAGTCCAGGAGCCTTTTTTAGAAACAAGCACACAGGACGATAGAGAAGAGGATGCCAAGAATAAGAGTGAAGGAGAGGCCGATTCCGAGGAGGATCCGGTATCCCACGAGACATCGGTAGGGTCAGACCCGGTTCCTGGCTCGGAAGACGACCAAGAAGAAGAGCAGCATCCTAAGGAAGGGCTGATTGAGCTGAAGGAAGATGAGCCGATCCCTCACAGTGAACTAGACCTCGAAACGGTCCAGGCCGTGCAGTCCTTGACTCAAGAGGAAGAAAACCACGAGCATGACGTGGCTTACCAGGACTGTGAGGAGACCCTGGCCGCTTGCCAGAACCTGCAGAGCTATACCCAAGCCGAAGAGGACCCCCAGATGCCGATGGTGGAAGACTGCCAGGCCTCCGAACACAACAGCCCCATCTCCTCGGTCCAGTCTCACCCCAGTCAGTCGGTGCGCTCCGTCAGCAGCCCCAGCGTGCCCGGCGCTCTGGAGAGCAGCTACACCCAGATCAGCCCCGAGCAAGGCTCCCTTTCCGCCCCTTCTATGCAGAACATGGAGACGAGCCCCATGATGGACGTGCCTTCGGTGTCGGACCACTCCCAGCAGGTGGTGGACAGCGGCTTCAGCGACCTGGGCAGCATCGAGAGCACCACCGAGAACTACGAGAACCCCAGCAGCTACGACTCCACCATGGGGGGCAGCATCTGCGGCAACGCCTCCTCGCAGAGCAGCTGCTCCTACGGGGGGCTCTCCTCCTCCAGCAGCCTCACCCAGAACAGCTGCGTGGTCACCCAGCAAATGGCCGGCATGGGCAGCAGCTGCAGCCTCATGCCCCAAGGCAGCGTCCAGCCAACCGCCAACTGCAATATCAAGTCTCCCCAGAGCTGTGTGGTGGAGAGACCCCCGAGTAACCAGCAAGCCACCGCGCAGCCTCCGCAGCCCCAGCCCCAGCAACCCCAACCGCCGCCCGCGACGCAGCAACAGCAGCAGCAGCAACAGCAACAGCAACAGCAGCCGCCTCCCCCCCAGCAGCAGCCGTCCCTGTCGCAGTGTAGCATGAACAACAGTTTCACTCCGGCGCCGATGATCATGGAAATCCCGGAATCCGGCAGCAGCGGCAACATCAGCATCTACGAGAGGCTCCCTAGCGATTTCGGGGCCGGGGGTTACTCCCAGCCATCGGCCACTTTCAGCTTAGCCAAGTTGCAGCAGTTGACCAACACGATTATGGACCCCCACGCCATGCCTTACAGCCATTCTTCTGCGGTGACTTCCTATGCAACCAGCGTGTCTTTGTCGAACACGGGCCTGGCGCAGTTGGCCCCCTCGCACCCTCTGGCCGGAGCGGCCCAAGCACAAGCCACCATGACCCCCCCGCCCAACTTGGCCTCCACGACCATGAACCTTACTTCTCCCCTGCTCCAGTGTAACATGCCCACCACCAACATCGGCATCCCTCACACCCAGCGGCTGCAAGGCCAGATGCCGGTCAAAGGCCACATTTCCATCCGGTCGAAATCGGCCCCGTTGCCCTCGGCGGCTGCCCACCAGCAGCAGCTCTACGGCCGCAGCCCTCCCGCCGTAGCCATGCAGGCCAGTCCCCGGGCACTGGCCGTTCAGCGCGGCATGAATATGGGGGTCAACCTGATGCCCACGGCCCCTTACAACGTCAACTCCATGAATATGAATACCCTGAACGCCATGAACAGCTACCGGATGCCCCAGCCCATGATGAACAGCAGTTACCATAGCAACCCCGCCTACATGAACCAGACGGCCCAGTATCCTATGCAGATGCAGATGGGGATGATGGGGAGCCAGGCCTATCCCCAGCAGCCTATGCAGCCCAACCCCCACGGGAACATGATGTACACGGGCCCTTCGCACCACAGCTACATGAACGCTGCCGGGGTCCCCAAGCAATCCCTCAACGGGCCCTACATGAGGAGATGAGCAAGACGAGACACACACCCCCTCCCCCCGAAAACTTCTCCTTCTCCATCAAGGAACCTTTTATACTGACAAAAGCAGAGACAATGGATCCTTTTTATCCCAGTTAAATATTGCTGTAGATCTTAGATAGGGTTTTGGTTCCCTTTCGGTTTATTTTAAAAACAATTTTTTTTAAGGGGGCTTGGTCTTTTTTTTTTTTTTTTTTACCCTTTTCTTCGTTGGGAGGGGAGGGGTTGGTTCTCTGGCTTGGGGATCTTGGGTTATTTTAATTCCCCCCCCCCCCTTCCCTTTTCCTTCCACAATCTGGAAGAAACTTCACTGTTTTCAAATCCATTTTGGGAACTGGGCTTTGGGATTTTTTACCCTGTATTTTTTTTTTTTTTTTTTTTGGTTTTTTCCGTCGTGGGGGGGAAGGAGTGGGATTGAAAACGTGCACACAATATTCCCGTCATCGAACGTAAGAGTCCTGCCTTTGCCAGAACCACCTGGGCAGAGTCCGTGGTCTCTTTGTTTTTAGGCGCTGGAGTCTTTTTCTCCCCTTCATCCTTGTGCCCAGCTCTCCAGATGGCCCAATCCTGAAAGGTCAGAACCTTCCCATCTTCTGCGCCCTCGGCTTTGTGGCAGGCACTGGGAGTGGCGCACGGAGCCCAAATCAAATTTTCGGAGCCTCTTTTGCCATTTCCCCCAAATATAGGAACTCTGAATAGCTGGTATTTTGTTTTCTCTCCTCCTCCTCCTCCTCCTCCTCCTCCTCCTCCTCCTCCTCCTCCTCCTCCTCCTCCTCCTCCTCCTCCTCCTCCTCCTCCTCCTCCTCTCGTTCTCTCTCTCTCTCTCCTTGGGTGAACTGAAATACGGTTTAAATGTAACTAAAATGCACCCATTACATATATCCAAGCCGGAACTGTGTACTCCAGTCCAGCCGAGTCCCGCCAAAAACGGGGGTGTGTGGGGAAGAAACAAGAGTTCTGGAGGTCAACCCCCAAACCCAGCGACTGCAATTGTGAAATCTGCTGGAGAGTCCAGTTCCCAGAGGCACTTGTGCAAAGCTGTCCCGCTCCTGGAAGTCGGGAGGTTAACATTTAAAACGGTTGTCGCAATCACTTCACGTATTATTATTATTATTTTTAAAAATCAGCTGGCCTGGTGCTAGCGTGCGGGGAGCTAGGACTGACGTAGGATTCCTCCTCCTGGTAACAGCTCCCCCCCCCCCTTTTTTTTTTTTTTTTTTTTTTAAAAAAATCCCCTTTGCCTTCTTTCATCTTCGGAGGTTCACACTAGCTGGAGTTTTTTTTTCCCACACTGCCTTTTTGTGTGAGAGCCTTCTTTTTGGGGGCTTGGGGGTGGGGTGGAATGACAGGAGGATTCTCCCCCCCGCCCCCCGCATTGCAGTCCATCCTATCGAACCGATCGATCGATCGAAGGAGCGCGAGGCCTGTGGGGAACACGCCACCCGCCTGATTGCAAAGGAGGAGGGGAAAAAAAAATGTAGCTTATCCTTCTGATGTAAAGTTCTTCTCTGTATATTCCTGTAGAGCTACAGACGCACTTAGATCGACTTAGATGTGTAAAAAAAAATTTTTGTTTTTGTTTTTGTTTTGTTTTGTTTTTTCAAAGCAAAACCCGAAAGGCCAGAGCTTCAGCTGCAACTGAGCGGACTTCCTCTGTCCTCCTGAGGATGGAAAGGCAGAATCCCTTGGGCTTCCAGCCCTCGTTTTCTCTCGAATTCTTGAGCATGTGTACAAGGCTGCGTAGGACCTGGGACCCTGTAAATAGCCATCGATCCAGGCTCACTTCATCTGTCTTGAAAGGTGACCCAGCCTGTCCCCCTCCTTCCCAGATCATCTGCGCCGGTTGGCTGGCATCGCTTCCCGGCTGCAGGTGGGTAGGAGCTGGTTGGTTGGGGGTGTCGAAAGCAAAGCTGTTGGCACGAGGGCCGTAAAATATATATAGATATACATATATATATTTTCCGTCTGCTGTTACCTTTTCCCCCCCTTCCCCCCCCCCCCCCCGGTTTTGAATTTTTCTACTTTTTTTTTTTAATTTTTAAATCAATTGGGCAGCTCCCTTTTTTCCACAAACCTTTGTGACTGTAGAGCTTATTGTAGATGAACCGGTGTTCTTTTCTATATTATTATTAAGAAGAAGAAGAAGAAGAAAAAAAAAAGTATCCAAACACAGTAATATTGGTACCTTGTCATTTTTTTTCTCCACTTCTGGTTTAAGAAAAAGAAAAAGGAAAAAAAAAGAAAATAATAATGTATTTTTAGCAAAAATAAACTTGGGTAATCTTCTAAAAGAAATTTTAAAAAAAAGAAAAACTCACTGTTAGTGACTTTGATGCCTTTTAAAAAAAAAAAAGAGCTTTTTTCATTTCATTCCATCTTTAAAATTTTTTATCTTTGTTGTAGAATATTAAAGACTATTTTAAGAAAGATGAAAATTCTCTTTAAAGAGATCTCTAGAATGTGTGACTAGAGCTCCAGATGCCTCTAAAGCCGCATGTACAAAATGAAGCCGCTGTCTATTCCTGTCTGTTTATATTTGCTTTTCCTGTTTTGTAACTTCTTTGTACTTTGTTCTTGGTGACTTGTAAGCTTCAAAAGGGGAAGGGGTGCCTGGATGATGAACCCTTGTAATTCTCCATGTCATGAGCTCCTGGGCCTCTCTTCCTCTCCTTGTATGTAATATCACTTTTTCCCTCCCCCCTTTCTAGCAAGTACTTTCAAAAGAACTCTGTACATTTTAACATAAAAAAAAAATAAATTATGTTGAGCCATTTTGGAGGTCTGGTTTTGCACATGGAATCTTTCTTCCTCTGGTACGTTGACTCTCACAAGTTTTATTATTGCGCCTCGTACGACGAAATTAAATGACATCTTTAGTGTACATTATAAAAATAAAGCACAAAACACACATCCTTTCACATTCTATGCAATTGAATTGAAAACCTCTGATATTGCATTAATATTGCACTATACAGTGGAATTCAATATAGTTACTGCTCTGGGATAGAAGCTGTTTTTCAGCCTATCTGTCCTTGTTTTTATTGTCCTGTACCGTCTGCCAGATGGTAATAGTTTAAAAAAAAAAAGGGTTCCCGAGATGAGATGGATCTTGAAGAATGTTTTGAACTTTCGTAAGGCAGCGGGAGCTATCAAGCTCTTCCAAGGAGGGGAGAGGGCAGCCAATGATCCTCTGGGCAATGACGTTGACCCTCTGGAGCACTGTCCTATCTGCCACTGTGCAATTGGCAAACCATACACAGGTGTAGTAAGTTAAAAAAAGGGGGGGGGGGCTCCAGAATTGTCTCTTAATACATAAAACGGCTCTCTGTTTTTCTCTTGGCGTTTGCCATTTGTTCACCCTGGAAAAATCTCAATTTTTCTGTCCTTTCCTTTTGCTCGCCTGGTCCTAGTTTCTCCAATCTGCAGGAAAGTAATCTGACTTAAGTTTGAAATCTGCTAAAGCTGAAAGCACTTTTCTGATAACAGAGATTGACAGTTGCTGCCATCTTCAGACGAGCGTTGTCGCTGGGTGAAGATGGCATGCCTTTAGCCGAGGAGTTTTCGTTTTGGAAAATATATATTTTTCCCCATTTCAAAGTGCCTGTCGTTTGCTTATTTCCTGAACCTCCGCATGAGTAGATGTAAGCGAAAAATACGAGCTTCAAACATGAGATCCAAAGGCAGCTTGAAACCTATGGAAAGGATTGAACTGTGAAATGCCGCAAATTCTGTCATACAGTTTGCTCTCTTGTAAACTATCAGCTGATGTGTCAAAACATTTGGGATATGCATTCAGATGTACAAATCTAGTATCTTTTAAGGACCCCATAATCGGTTTCGGGATGGAGTCTGGGCAACTGAATGGAGCTAGCAGAGTGTTTTAATGGCCTGATGCCTTTCCTGTCGCCAATGCGGAGTTTTGTTCAGATATATTCTCATTGTGCCCAGAGAGAGAAATATCTGCCTCTACCTAGGATCGAACTCACAACCTCCTGATCGTGAGGTGAGAGCTCCACCTCTAGGCCACCGCACCACTCACACTGTGGGCTTTTATAGCTGCTCAAACAGTTAACCCAAAAATAATTGAGGTGTGTGACCGACCATCCATACTAAAGTCATCCATAATCCCTTGCAATGGGGTGGAGTCTGGGCAACTGAATGGAGCAGAGTGTTTACTGGCCGGATGCCTTTCCTTGTCGCCAATGCGGAGTTTTTATTCAGCAGATATATTCTATATATTCTAGTATATTCGTAAGTAAAAACGTAAAACTTTTAGGCTTCCTTTAGTACAAACTAGACAACACGGGACCCACGAGAGAGATATTTCTTTACCTAACCACAGAAGCCTTTTTCACCACAGGCGGTCAAACAAGCAGTGGAAGCAGTGGCGACTTCCTGCTGTCTTCCCCACTGACTTTGCTTTGGGGAAGTCGGCGGGCAGCATCGGAAATTGCGAAGACACGACACTGCAGCAGCCGCAACTTTGCAAATCCAACCGGTGTGACGATCCTTGAAATTTTAATGACATAAAAAGGGATTCCAGGTTTTGCACACATTCGTGGCATTAGTGGATTTGAGGTACCATGATTCAAAAAAGAAGAAAAAAAAAATTGCATTACAGGGTACCATTTGGGTTAACCAAAGGTGACAAAAACAGAAAAAAGAGAGTTTTAATAATAGATAGATAAAGGAAATGTTAAATAGTAAAAACTATTGTGGGTTGAACAATTATCTTGAGATCAAAAGATCAGAAGAGAGGCTCAATCCAGGGATGAAATCCTCCCGGTTCGGACCGGATCGGGCAATCCGCTAATGAATAGGCTGTAAAAAAATGCTTTAAAAAAGTTAAAAAAAAAAAAAAGGTTGGCCACGCCCACCCAGTCACATTATCCCGCCGCCCCACTAAGCCACACCCACAGAACCAGTAGTTAACAAATTTTACATTCCACCACTGGCTCAATCTATTCTCCAAAGCACCTGAGGGCAGGAGAAGAAGCAATGGATGGAAACGAATCAAGGAGAGAAGCAACCTAGACCACCCAGTCACATTACCCCGCCCCGCCACGCCTGGTGGGCGTGGCAGGGGAAGGATACTGTAAAATCTCCATTTCCTCCCCATCAGCTGGGACTTGGGAGGCTGAGAATAGATGGGGGTGGGGCCAGTCAGAATTTTTACTATCGGTTCTCTGAACTACTCAAAATTTCCACTACCGGTTCTCCAGAACTGGTCAGAACCTGCTGAAACCCACCTCTGGCTTAGGGTAGGGAAGGGAAAGGAAAGGAAGGGAGAAGAGAAGAGAAGAGAAGAGAAGAGAAGAGAAGAGAAGAGAAGAGAAGAGAAGAGAAGAGAAGAGAAGATGGAATGGAGGAGAGGAGAGGACAGGAGGAGAGGAGAAGAGAAGAAGAGAAGATGGAATGGAATAGAGGAGAGGAGAGGAGAGGAGAGGAGAGAAGAGAAGAGAAGATGGAATGGAGGAGAGGAGGAGAGGAGAAGAGAAGAGAAGAGAAGAGAAGAGAAGAGAAGAGAAGAGAAGAGAAGATGGAATGGAGGAGAGGAGAGAAGAGAAGAGAAGATGGAATGGAGGAGAGGAGAGGAGAGGAGAGGAGAGGAGAGGAGAGGAGAGAAGAGAAGAGAAGAGAAGAGAAGAGAAGAGAAGAGAAGAGAAGAGAAGATGGAATGGAGGAGAGGAGAGGAGAGGAGAGGAGAGGAGAGAAGAGAAGAGAAGAGAAGAGAAGTGAAGAAGAGAAGAGAAGATGGAATGGAGGAGAGGAGAGGAGAGGAGAGAAGAGAAGAGAAGAGAAGTTGGGATGGAATGGAATAGAATAACAGAGTTGGAAGGGGCCTTGGAGGTCTTCTAGTCCAACCCCCTGCCCAGGCAGGAAACCCTACACCACTTCAGACAAAGGGTTGTCCAATCTCTTCTTAAAAACTTCCAGCCTTCACAACTTCGGGAGGCCAGCCGTTCCACTGGCTAACTCTTCTCGCGGTCGCCTCCAGAAGTTGTGAACGCTCCAACACGGGAAGCTTCTTAAGGAAGAGCTTGGACCACCCACTGTCCGAAGTGCTTTAGGATCGCCTCCTGCCTAAAAGAAAGAAATGGGATCGTGGGAACATCGGTGAAAATCTGGAAGCCGCAGATCAATTGAGGGGTGGGGAACGTGGGACGGGACCCTCGACTTTCAGCCTCCCAGGAGAGGTGTGTGGGGGGGGGCATGGATTCCAGTGCCCATTTTCCCCAGCCAGCAGAGCCCATGGGGTTTAAACCCCCCCCCCCCCCCGCAGCATTTCATTCTTTCGCGACAAGCTGGCCTGGGAGCCGGACCGACGCTCCGTTGCACAGCGGCCGAGGAACCGCGAGGGGGCAGCAGAGCTGCACGCGTGGCATTTTTTTTCCTGCATGGCTCTGCCACCCTTTAGCTCGTCGTTCCATCCTCCCGGGACGTCTGGGAATTGTAGTCCCGTATAGCTGAAGCCCCACCTGGATGGAGAAGGGTCGTGTGCGGAGGGCGGCAATGGAAACGTTTGGATAATTCAGGCAGGCAGCTGCAGTTTTTGTAAGCATGTTTAATCCCCCAGCCGCCTTCGTTCTGTTCTGTTCTGTTCTGTTCTGTTCTGTTCTGTTCTGTTCTGTTCTGTTCTGTTCTACTCTACTCTACTCTACTCTACTCTACTCTACTCTACTCTACTCTACTCTACTCTACTACATTCCAACTACATTCCATTCTATATTTATTATTCTACTCTACTCTACTCTACTCTACTCTACTCTACTCTACTCTACTCTACTCTACTCTACTCTACTCTACTCTACTCTACTCTATTCCATTCCAACTACATTCCATTCTATATTTATTATTCTACTCTACTCTACTCTACTCTACTCTACTCTACTCTACTCTACTCTACTCTACTCTACTCTACTCTACTCTACTCTACTCCACTCCACTCCACTCCACTCCACTCCACTCCACTCCACTCCACTCCACTCCACTCCACTCCACTCCACTCCACTCCACTCCACTCCACTCCATTCCAACTCCATTCCATTCTATATTTATAGAATATTTTTATAGATTATTCTATTCTATTCTATTATTCTATTCTATTCTATTCTATTCTATTCTATTCTATTCTATTCTATTCTATTCTATTCTATTCTACTCTACTCTACTCTACTCTACTCTACTCTACTCTACTCTACTCTACTCTACTCTACTCTATTCCATTCCAACTACATTCCATTCTATATTTATTATTCTATTCTATTCTATTCTATTCTATTCTATTCTATTCTATTCTATTCTACTCTACTCTACTCTACTCTACTCTACTCTACTCTACTCTACTCTACTCTACTCTACTCTACTCTACTCTACTCTACTCTACTCTACTCTACTCTACTCTACTCTACTCTACTCCATTCTATTCTATTTATTTATTTTATTTTTATTTTATTTTGAATTTATATACCGCCCTTCTCCCTGAGGACTCAGGGCGGTGAACAGCCAAGTAAAAACATCAAATACAAATATTAAAATACAGTTAAAATATACATATATAAATTTGGCCCCATTAATTAAAAACAATAAACAAAACACTTAAAAACACTTAAAAAAAATTAGGCCAGCCCGGCTTGCTGGAAAAGGAAGGTTTTAAGGGCACGGCGGAAGGCACCGAGGTCTTGGATTCTCCTTATCTCTGGAGGCAATTGATTCCAGAGGGTAGGTGCCCCCACAGAGAAGGCCCTCCCCCTGGGGGTCACCAGCCTGCACTGTTTGGCTGATGGCACCCCGAGGAGGCCCTCTCTGTGGGAGCGCACGGGTCGATGGGAGATCGTCGGTGGCAGCAGGCGGTCTTGAAGATAGCTAGGCCCTATGCCATGGAGCGCTTTAAAGGTGATAACCAACACCTTGAAGCGCACCCGGAAGACCACTGGGAGCCAGTGCAGCTCGCGCAGGAGCGGTGTTACATGGGAGCGCCAAGCTGCTCCCGTCACTACCCGCGCTGCTGCATTCTGGACCAGTTGGAGCCTCCGGGTGCTCCTCAAGGGGAGCCCCATGTAGAGAGCGTTGCAGTAGTCAAGGCGAGAGGTGACGAGGGCATGAGTGACTGTGCACAGGGAATCCCGATCAAGAAAGGGCCGCAACTGGCGGATCAGGCGAACCTGACAAAAGGTCCCCCTGGTTACAGCCGTCAGATGTTCCTCCAAGGACAGCTGCCTATCCAGGAGGACTCCCAGATTGCGAGCCCTCTCTGTGGGGGCCAACGACTCGCCCCCAATAGTCAGTGATGGAGTCAACTGACTATATCGGGATGCCGGGAGCCACAGCCACTCAGTCTTGGAAGGGTTGAGCCTGAGCCTGTTCCTCCCCATCCAGATCCGCACAGCCTCCAGGCACTGGGACATCACTTCAAGGGCATCGTTGGGGTGGCCTGGGGTGGAGATGTACAGCTGGGTGTCATCAGCGTACTGGTGGTATCTCACCCCAAAGCCACGGATGATCTCGCCCAGCGGCTTCACATAAATGTTGAACAGGAGGGGCGAGAGGACCGACCCCTGAGGCACTCCACATATAAGAGGCCTTGAGGTCGACCTCTGCCCCCCTGCCAACACGAACTGCGACCGGTCGGAGAGAAAGGAGGAGAACCACCGTAATACGGTGCCCCCCATCCCCAACTCTTCCAACCGGTGCAGCATGATACCATGGTCGATGGTATCAAAAGCCGCTGAGAGGTCTAATAGGACCAGAACAGAGGAACAACCCCTGTCCCGAGCCCTCCAGAGATCATCAACCAACGCGACCAATGCCGTTTCCGTGCTGTGTCCAGGCCTGAAACCCGACTGGAACGGATCTAGATAGGATGTTTCCTCCAAGAATTGTGGAAACTGTCGCGCGACCACACTCTCAACAACCTTCGCCAGGAAGCGAAGGTTGGAGACAGGACGATAGTTGGCCAATATTGCCGGATCCAGGGACGGCTTCTTGAGGAGAGGCCTCACCACCGCTTCTTTCAAGGCGGCGGGGAAGTGACCCTCACTCAACGAAGCGTTGATAACACCCTGGAGCCAGCCTCGTGTAACCTCCCGGGAGGCCAGTACCAACCAGGAGGGACACGGGTCCAGTAAACATGTGGCCGCACTAAGTCTCCCCAAAATCCTGTCCACATCATCCGGAGTCACAGCATCAAACTCCTCCCAGGTAACATTCTCAAGACTATTCCTCGTCACCCTGCCCTGATCTACCCAGTCAGAGTCCAAATCCCCCCGGATCTGAGCGATTTTGTCATACAGGTATTGTCCGAAATCCTCTGCCCTGCCTTCCAAGGGATCCTCCCGCGCTCCCGGATGGAGCAGGGAGCGGGTTACCCTGAACAGGGCAGCCGGACGATTCCCTGATGACGCAATAGAGGCGGAAAAGTAGTTAAACTTTGCCGTCTTTATCGCCACTAGGTAGGTCTTAATATGCGACCTTACCAGTGTTCGGTCAGATTCAGCGAGACTGGCCCTCCAACCGCTCTCTAGGCGTCTTTTCCGGCGTTTCATCTCCCTCAGCTCCTTGGTGAACCAAGGAGCCGCGAGGGATCGACACCGGGTCAGAGGCCGCAAAGGCACGACTCGATCCAAGGCCCCACCAGCCGCCCGATCCCAGGCAGCTACCAGGTCCTCGGCCGAGTCGTGTGCCAGATCTTCAGGAATTGGCCCAAGCTCCGTCTGGAACCTATCAGGATCCATCAGGCGCCTGGGGCGGATCCATCTAATTGGGTCCGCCTCCCTGCGGCGGGGTATAGCGGTTCGAAGGTCCAGACGAAGGAGTGAGTGATCTGACCATGACAAGGGTTTCATGTCTATATCCCCTATAATAAGACCACTCAACCACTGGCCAGAGACAAAAATCAGGTCCAGCGTGTGTCCCCCCCTGTGAGTGGGGCCATGAACTAACTGGGTCAGGTCCATGGCCGTCATGGAAGCCATGAACTCTCGAGCCATCTCTGACGTTTCACCAACGGACGGCAGATTGAAATCACCCATGACCATAAGCCTGGGTGTATCAACTGCCACCGTGGCTATCACGTCGAGTAGCTCGGGCAGGGCCGTTGCCACGCGGCAGGGAGCCAGGTACGTAAGCAGCAAGCCCATCTGAACCCCCTGACCCCATCTCACAAAGAGGGACTCACATCCGGCAATCTGTGGCACAGTGGTCTCCCTCGGACCCAGACCTTCGTTAATAATAACCGCCACCCCCCCGCCCCCTCCCCTGGGCCCTCGGCTGATGGAATGCTCTGAAGCCTGGTGGACACATCTCAACCAGAGGGACCCCTCCCTCCGGGCCCAACCAGGTCTCCGTAATACCCGCCAGGTCCGCTCCCCCCTCTTGAATAAGATCGTAAATGAGGGGGGCCTTATTTACCACGGACCTGGCGTTGCACAGCATCAGCCGGAGGCCCAGGTCCTGAGTATCTGAGCCACCTAGTATCCGAGGGGAGCCTTGAGGACCGGGGCGTGCAATCGCTCTCAAGTAGCGAGTGCGCACCCCCGGCACAAGATAAGGTCCTCTGCTCCCGCCATATCTGCCCCTCCCATCCACCGTGCTGATGACATCCCCAATCCCTCGTCCTGCACCCTCCAGACCGTTACCGTTCTATTCTATTCTATTCTATTCTATTCTATTCTATTCTATTCTATTCTATTCTATTCTATTCTATTCTATTCCATTCCATTCCATTCCATTCCATTCCATTCCATTCCATTCCATTCCATTCCATTCCTGCTTACTTCTCTGTAATTTTTGGTTGAAAAGTGACAAAAATACATCTTGATATATCTTTATTCCCAGGGTTTATTCTCTGTTTGCACACTTCATTCAGGTATTAAAATTTAAAGGCAGGGCCATATTTTGATGCATGAGTGGGTGACAGCAGCAAAGAGATACCCACACACATACCCACAAACACATCTCTCTCTCTCCCTCCCTCCCTCCCTCTCTCTCTCTCTCTCTTTTTGGAAAAGTTGTGGGTTGTTAAAGTGATTTTGGGTTTCATGTGTGGTATGAAGCCAGACTTCGATGTGATTGGCTTGACAAAGCTAAGGGAAACGATTTGATTTATTGAGCAAGGGGCTGGACTAAAGCAGCGGTCAGCAACTGGTGGTCCGTGATTAAATTTTGGTGGTCCGCAGAAAAATTATTTGCACTTTTTATATTGCACTAAATCAAGAGTCCTCAATCTACGGCCCCTGGGACGGATACGTGCAATGAACATTTGTGTTGCTGCAGAGAGTCTCCCCCTTTGGGGTCTTTTTGTGTGGGTTGGAGGCTCTTGGGCTCTTTGTAGGAAAGCAACGTTGCTACATTTGTTTCCAGTCGGCGTCTCTTGTTTCTGAACTCTGTGGGGCTTTGCCAAGGAAGGCCTTTGGCAGGGTGCCAAAGAAGATAAAGGTTTGTGATAAGCCCGAAATATTTTTTCTGAAAGACTTGTTTTGGAATTAATTTGGACTCAGCTGGGAATGAAGTAATTCTCAGCTGTTATAATAAAATAGGTTTGTTTGGGACTAATTGTGTCTTGTAATGACTAAGTGAGCATAGGTCACAACAGGTTTAAAGATGAATAATCAGCAAAGGAGAATCTATCTGATATGTCGCCATTAGGAGATAACAAGATTTCACTCCTCCTCAAATTTTCCCCTTAAGAGCCATTATTTTCTTTTCATGCTTAGGAATATTTTTCTTACAAAAGTCAAACTCTTAATTTGAGTGGCTTTCTGCAACCGAAAAATAAAAGGGGAAAATCCAACAGAATGTGCCTAATTTTCTTCCTGGAGAGCTGAGAGAAGTTGAATGATTAAGAGTTTCTCTATGGTTCCTGCTGTGTGCATTTAAAAATAATAAGCACATTAACTTTCCTGATGTGAAAATTGCCCAGGATTGAAATCTTACTGGAAATTAAACATCAAATGCAAAGTTCATCAGACAGACTTCTAAACGTTTCAATAGCTGCATTAAACATAATCCCTGATCCATTGAGTTAAATTTAAACTACTTCTTGCAAAACCCAAGTTTATTTTATTTGGCTGCTTTTAAAATAATGGTTGAATGGCCATTATGGGTTCAGGTGGGATGATAACTCCCTATATCTTTTTCAATAACATTAAAATAAAATTGGAATGGATGTTGTTTGACAGGCCACACCCTCGACATATCATTTCTGACATTTATAAATTGCTTCTGTTGTATATTAGGTGTCTAAGGACCCACGCTACACTAGAAAGAGTGCAGAGAAGAGCAACAAAGAGGATTAGGGGACTGGAGGCTAAAACATATGAAGAACGGTTGCAGGAACTGGGCATGTCTAGTTTGAAAAGAAGGACAAGGGGTGACATGGTAGCAGTCTTCCAATATCTCAGGGGCTGCCCCAAAGAAGAGGGAGTCAAGCTATTCTCCAAAGCACCAGAGGGTAGGACAAGAAACAAGTTGAGCCTGGTGGAGCAGTGGACTAAAGCGCTGTTAAATAGCACTTAGCTGCCAGCTGCCTGCAATTACTGCAAGTTCGAATCTCACCAGGTTCAAGGTTGACTCAGCCTTCCATCCTTCCGAGGTAGGTAAAATGAGGACCCGGATTGTGGGGGCAATAAGCTGACTTTGTATAAAAGAGAACACCGCTTAGGGGGGGCCGAAAGCCCTACTAAGCAGATATATACAAAAGTATGAAGGTTATTGCTTAACGCATTGTAAGCCGCCCTGAGTCTCTGGAGAAGGGCGGCATATAAATCGAACCAATCAATCAACAAACAAACAAACAAACAAACAAACAAACAAACGGTGGAAACCAGTCAAGGAGAGAAGCAACTTAGAACTAAGGAGAAATTTCCTGACAGTGAGAACAATTAATCAGTGGAACAACTTGCCTCCAGAAGTTGTAAATGCTCCAACACTGGAAGTTTTAAAGAAGATGTTGGATAACCATTTGTCTGAAGTGGTGCAGGGTTTCCTGCCTAAGCAGGGGGTTGGACTAGAAGACCTCCAAGGTCCCTTCCAACTCTGTTATTCTATTCTATTCTATTGGAGCATCCACAACCTCTGGAGGCAAGTTGTTCCACTGATTAATTGTTCTCACTGTCAGGAAATTTCTCCTTAGTTGTAGGTTGCTTCTCTCCTTGATTCGTTTCCACCCGTTGCTTCTTGTCCTGCCCTCAGGTGCTTTGGAGAATAGCTTGGATCCCTCTTCTTTTACCTGGCTCAAGATGCAGATTACAGCACCTCCTGGAAAGCACGCCGAAACACGCATGAATTCCAGGTTTCTGTAAATGCCGGAGGCAGCAAGGGTGATGGATGGACCATATCTTGAGAGGCTGACAAGGTTCTCCCCAACAGCTCAGGAGCTGAATGTTCTTCCAGCTTTTTTTTTTTTCTTCTCTTTAGTTTTATCTGATTCAATTCTCTTTTCAATCTGGCCACCTCCAGATGTGCTGGGCCACCACTCCTTTGGCTGGCTCGCCATACACAGCTGGAGGCGCCTGGTATGGGCGGGTGGGGGGGGAGGTTCTGTTTGGGAGGATTAACTAAGTCCATTCTTGGCATCTATTCTGGCTAACCTGCACTGGCCAGCTGTCCTGTGTCTTTGCTTAAGAGAGAAGTACTGTGTTTGTGTGTGTGTGTGTGTGTGTGTTTGTGTGATTAGTTGTGAGTCAGCCAAACAGACATTTAATTTGTGTTTGCCAGTTTGGTCAGCCTAGCTCAGTGCCCCCTCTGTGGGCATGTGAGCCGTCACCCCAGTTCAGCTGCACTGCGTCTGCGCGCCACCTGCCAGTCAGCTACTTCTCAGGTCTTTGCTGCACATGCCCAGGGCGTGTGAGGGGCCCATGCACGCATGCACCGGGGTGGGGCGTGTGCGGGGGGCCCCCGCATGCATGCAAGGGGGTGGATGCATGCCTCAGGGCGTGCACACATGCACGGGGGCAGGGTGCCACACACGCATGCATGGGGGGCAGGGCACATGCATGGGCCTCATGCGCATTGCATTTGGGGGGGGGCGCACGCATTTGCATGCACACAAACTTTGGGCACTCGGTCCGGAAAAGGTTAACCATCACTGGAATATGGAATATAGAATGGAATGGAATGGAATGGAATGGAATAGAACAGAACAGAATAGAAGCTGGAAGGGATCTTGGAGGTCTTCTAGTCCAGCCCCCTGCTCAAGCAGGAGAACCTATACTATTTCAGACAGTGGCTGTTCAGTCTGTTCTTAAAAACCTCCAGTTACGGAGGGTCCACAATTTCTGGTGGCAAGCTGTTCCACTGGTTAATTGTCCTCACTGTTAGGAAGTTTCTCCTTAATTCTAGGTTGCTTTTCTCTTTGATTAGTTTCCACCTATTGCTTCTTTTTTTATTTTTTTTTATTAAAGAGTTTTACAGAAAGGAAAAAAAAATTTTTTTTACAAGTATTTCCCCATCCTTCCCTCCCTTCCTTCCTCCCCCCCCCCCCCCCCCCCCCCGAACTTCCCAGAACAAAATACAGGGTATACAATTGACAATCATATGCTAAACTAAGTTAATAAACTAAGGATTCCTATCCCCCCCTTCACACTTTAACTCCCCTTTTACTTAACTAACTATAAATACTCTTAATTTTTCTATTCATTCATAAGCTATTTGATACTTTTTAGTCCTTTATTCGTTTTGAATATAATCAATCCATCTTCTCCATTCCGATATAGATCTTTCTTGTGAGTGATATTTCAAATATGCCGAAATCTTTGCCATTTCTGCCAAATTCGCTACTTTTAATGTCCATTCTTCAATAGTAGGCAAATCTTCCTTCTTCCAATATTGTGGCCACCAAAAGTCTAGCTGCAGTTATTAAATTTAAAATCAATTTAGTCTCTATAACCATACAATCTGTGATTATACCCAGCAAAATAGTCAAATATATAAATATATAAATACCTAGCAAAATAATACTATCACTGCCTTGATAGTACAGTGGTTATGCACCCTGTTATTAACACAGCTGCCTGCAATTTACTGCTGGTTCGAATCTCTCCAAGGCTCAAGGTTGACTCAGCCTTCCATCCTTTCTAAGGTAGGTGAAATGAGGACCCAGCTTGTGGGGGCAATAAGCTGACTTTGTATAAATATACAAAAGTATGAAGGCTATTGCTTAACGCATTGTAAGCCGCCCTGAGTCTCCGGAGAAGGGCGGCATATAAATCAAATTTAAAAAAAAAAAAAAAAACCAATTGTGGAGTAAACTTTATCTTCTTTTTAAAAATATTTTGGATAATCCACCATATTTTAATCCAAAATGCTTTAACCTTTTTACAAGTCCACCATATATGATAGTAAGTGGCATCATCACAATCACATCTCCAACACTTAGATTGTAAATTCGGATACATACAAACCTATTGCTTCTTGTCCTGCCCTTTGGTGCTTTGGAAAATAAATGGACTCCCTCCTCTTTGTGGAAGCCTCTCAAATTCTGGAAGACTGCTATCATGTCACCCCTGGTCCTTCTTTTCTTTAGACTGGCCATACCCAGTTCCTGCAACCACTCTTCATATGTTCTGGTCTCCAGGCCTTTAATCATCTTAGTTGTTCTGTGTCTCAGCATCTTTTTTTATAGTGCGATGACCAAAAGTGGATGCAAGCATTCCAGGTGTGGTCTTACTAAGGTTTTACTCATTCAGGATGCCGCAGCAATAAAGTAACATTTATGGAATTTCCCATGGTGGGTTTTTTTTTTTTGTTTTGACATGGCCTACCTCAAGTAGCTGGCAAACCAGGTTGAATGCCAAGGCGACTTTAATAAAGAGGTGGGGAACCTCAGGAATATTTATGGATGGTTTTTTTTTTTTTGGAGCTGGCTAGCTGATGCACGGAACCAAGTCTGGGCCGAGACCAAAAGTATACGATATAAATAACTCAGTGTCTGGAGCTGGTTTGATGGTACACCTTATCAGGGACTTGGATAAAACCCAAATGTTTGAGTAGATATATTCCAAATATATCATCTTTGGCCCTGGTGTACCTGCCTTCCCCTCTTCAGGTATCAAACTAGGGAATATTATTAGAAGAAACATTATCTCTACCTCTCTATTTCAAGCTGTCATGCAGGCATGGCATTCAAAATGCAACAGAGGTGAAGGCAGTTATCATGTCACCTTTCGGTAAAAAACAAAATAGGGTTCCCACTTTACGTAATCTCTGCATACTTCTTGTAGGTTGTTGTTAGTTTAGATGGTTTAGGGGTGGAGAACTGTTTTTTTTTTTTTTTAAATTTGATTTATATGCCGCCCTTCTCCGGAGACTCAGGGCGGCTTACAATGCGTTAAGCAATAGCCTTCATTCTTTTGTATATTTTATACAAAGTCAGCTTATTGCCCCCACAAACTGGGTCCTCATTTCACCTACCTTAGAAAGGATGGAAGGCTGAGTCAACCTTGAGCCTTGGAGAGATTCGAACCAGCAGAAATTGCAGGCAGCTGTGTTAATAACAGGGTGCACTAAACCACTGTACTATCAAGGCTCTTTAATTGTGGAGGGTGGGAGTGTGTTTGGGGGTTGTTAATGTGTGTTGGACCTGGTCTTTGGGTGTTAAGTGGATTTCGTTGTATGGGTATACTGTGTATACACGTACAACGACAATAAAGTTATTTATTCACTCGGCCGAAGAGGTTGTAGAAAAAATGCTTTGAAAAGTTTAAAAAAAAAAAAAAGTTGGCCACGCCCACCCAGTCATATTACCCACCACCACCACCAAGCCACGTCCACAGAACCGGCAGTAACAAATTTTCGATTTCACCCCTGGAACAGATGGTGGATTTCTCCCCTTCTAAAAAAATAACAATCACTTTTTTTTCTCAAAAACCAGAAGCAATTCTTCAAGTGAGCAAAGAGGAGCCAGACGGGTTTACTTCCTTGGGTGTGGCAAGATTTTGGAATGACTGGCAATGGCTTCAGGGGATGGCGCAGGAGGAACATGTCTCAATAGGCAGATGTTGACTCCCAAGCTGGCATGGAGTCAGTAAAGATCAATCTGGGTGAGTCGTCTTTTCAAATATAATTGCCATTAGGCATGTGTTCTGCGACTGTTTTCACCAACAAACCATTTTTTGACCCCCTCTTCTTTGGGGCAGCCCCTCAAATACTGAAATGTTATCATGTTACCCCTAACTCTTCTTTTCTTTAGACTAGCCGGACCCAAATCCTGCAGCTGTTCTTCATATGTTTTAATTTCTAAGCCTTTGATCATCTTAGCTGCTCTTCTCTCAACTTTTTCCAAAAGTTTCAACATCTTTTTTGTAGTACGGTGACCAGAACTGGTTGCAGTATTCCAGGTGTGTGGCCTTACGAGGGTTTAATGTTGTTGTTCTTGTTGTTAGTTGTGAAGTCATATCGGACCCATCGCGGCCACATTGTTCTGTCCCCGTCTCACACACGCACACAAACAGACAGCCGGGGGTTAAATAAACTGGCAGACAACCAATTCTTCCGATAAGAAGCTTGGCAGCAACCCAGTAGCTGCTTGCCAAGAACTTTACTCATAAACAAAATACACACAGTCAAGAATTGTCCAGTTCGTAAAATAAATCCAAGGCCGATAATGTTGTTTCCAAACATGCAATGTGACTCGATAGTAGTTAGTTTTGTCCGTCACGGAGTCTGAATGGCCACCTCACCTCCTTTTATACCCTGTGGGGTGTGGTCCAGTGACTCAGCTTAATCTCTGGCACGCCTTTTCTTCTGCGCGCTTATCTCTGCGACGCTGCCGAGGATCCAGCCAAGACTCATTTCCCTCATCACTGTCCACCTGTGGCTGCGTGGACGTGCTTGGCCCCGGCCCTATCTCTTGCCCTTTGGCGGACACCGAAGGCATTGCCAGAGAAGAGGGTCCTGGAGAGGGAGGCCTTGCCAACTCCTCTCCTTCACTCTCGGAGTCCTCTCCTGCCGATGACACAGGCTCAGGTAACGGAGCCACAACACACATGGACAACGTCCCTCCAGGCCTTCCTGTCCTCTACCATCCTCTGGAGTCCATTTAAGCTCACGCCGACTGCTTCAGTGACTCCATCCAGCCACCTCGTTCTCTGCCGTCCCCTTCTCCTTTTGCCCTCCATCGTTCCCAGCATTAGGCTCTTCTTCCTTCTCATTAGGTGGCCAAAGGATTTGAGTTTCCTCTTCAGGATCTGGCCTCCTAAAGAGCAGTCAGGGTTGATCTCCTCTAGGACTGACCGATTGGATGGCCTTGCAGTCCAAGGGACTCGCAGGAGTCTTCTCCAGCACCAGAGTTCAAAGGCCCCCATTCTTTGGCGCTCAGCCTTCCTTGTGGTCCAACTTTCACAGCCATGCATTGCAACTGGGAATGTATGTAACTGGTGACCAGAACTGGTTGCAGTATTCCAGCTGTGGCCTTACTAGGGTTTTATAAAGCGGTACTAATACTTCACATGATCTTGATACTATTCCTCTGTTTATACAACCCAGGATCTTATTATCTTTTTTGGCTGCTGCTGCATATGGCTGGCTCCTATTCAAGTGACTCCAAGGCCCTTCTCACAGTTACTTGTGGTTCTTCTGGTCCTTTGCACACTCTGTCCTTCTGTAAAATGTGATTTTTCAGTTCTGGCCTTGATTGCATTCGTCTGAATAGCTTGCTCTCGCGCAGCCAAAATCAAGTCTTTAATTTCTTTCTTTTTTAATATTCCACTTTTAGCCATTGGCAGGTTTTATCTTTATCCATTTCCCCTTGATCTTCTGCAGAAACTACGGTAACGATGTAATGTACTGCTTTTCCTGGACAGCATTCTTTTCTTTTTATTTTCTATTATAGTCCTTCAATATTCACATTTTTTCTTTCCAGCACCATCAGTAAGTTCCAGATTTTTAAACTTGCATTAATGCATGTTCTTGGCTGTCTTTTTCGTAATCACCCAATAAACACTTTTCTTCGTTGACGGGTTGTTAGACTTGAAATAAAAAATTCCATTTCTGCAGGGCAGGTAGAATCTATCAATATCGTTACAGACCTGTAATGCATAGTATTGCTTTCCCCCTTTTTCTAAACGTCCACTTCATCTAGGATCCGGTGAATAATTCTAGCAGTGCCTGATGGAGTTTCTACCATTTAATTGTCTCTCTAATCATTTTTTTCACTCTTTGGATATTTTATTCATCACGTTTTTAGCTTGTTCACGCTCGATGTTATCAAAATTTAAAATGCCACAGCCCAAGAAGTCAAGTGAGCTTCCAATGTCAAATGAAAGTCAAGTGGAGGTCAAACCCGCTCCCAATATTACTTCAATCCTTTTGAACAGAATCACTTAGTTCAGCCATTTAGGGACTTTTCTGAATTCTTGCGAAGAAAAAAAAACCCGGCAAGGAAGAGCAGGGTTTCAATTTGGGGTTTATTCTTTTAAGAAACATATCGTACGTTAATTTTTATTTTTTTGCTACTAAGTGGTTTCTCACTCGCGAATCAATTTTTGGCAGCCCAAAGCAACCTCCAGTGATGCATATCTATTGATTCAACACGCTGGAAATGTTTACACCGTTTGTCACTAGGCCTGATTTTGACTGATACAATTGCTGAGCTGGTTCTCCAAGCAAGGATTTGAACCCGAGCTCCGAATGCCTTCTGACTCTGAAGGGCAGCCGGGAAAGATTTCCCTTCCCTTCCTGCCCGTAATGGGGGCGTCTTGTTCCTCCACCATTCAGAAGGTTGGACAGACAAGGACAGACGCTTTTATTGTCCTACCAAGTGATTGTCTTTTACTCTGAATGGGGAGGATGAATGTGGTGGCTCAGTGGCTAAGATGCTGAGCTTGTCGATCGAAAGGTCGGCAGTTCAGCGGTTCGAATCCCTAGTGCTGCGTAATGGGGTGAGCTCACGTTCCTTGTCCCAGCTTCTGCCAACCTAGCAGTTCGAAAGCAGGTAAAAAATGCAAGTAGAAAAATAGGGACCACCTTTGGTGGGAAGGGAACAGCATTCTATGCGCCTTTGGCATTGAGTCATGCCGGCCACATGACCACGGAGACGTCTTTGGACAGCGCTGGCTCTTCGGCTTTGAAACGGAGATGAGCACTGCCCCCTAGAGTTGGGAACAACTAGCGTATATGTGCGAGGGAACCTTTACCTTTACTCAGTGGTGAAATCTTAACTGGTTTGCTGGCATGTGCGCTGCGCACCAAAAGGAGGCCTGGGAAGGTAACTAGATCAGCTGGGGGGGAAATCAGCTGTGGCGCGCGAGCTTGGGAACCTTTTTAAAAACTTTTTTAAAGCATTTTTTACTATCGGTTCTCTGGAACCGGTAGTAAAAAATGCTTTAAAAAGGTAAAAAAAATGCTTTAAAAAGGAAAAAAAAAAAAAAAAGGTTCCAAAAATCACAGCTGTGGTGTGCAATTGTTGGAAACTTTTTTCCCCCTTTTTAAAAGAATTTTTAACGGAATTTTTGCTACGGGAGAACCGGTAGCAAAAAAATGCTTTAAAAAGGCAAATAAAAAAAGGTTCCAAAAATCACAGCTGTGGTGCGCAATTGTTGGAAACTTTTTTCCCCCTTTTTAAAAGAATTTTTAATGGAATTTTTGCTACGGGAGAACCGGTAGCAAAAAAAATGCTTTAAAAAAGCATTAAAAAAAGCATTTTAAAAAATGCTTTAAAAAAGTTTTAAAAAAGGTTCCAAAGCTCGCGTACCACAGCTATGATCGTTGGAACTTTTTTAAAAAATCTTTTTTACCTTTTTACCTTTTCTCCAGAACCGGTAGTAAAAAAATGCTTAAAAAGTAAAAAAAAAAAGTTCCTACAATCGCACGTCGCTCAGATGATCTTCAGAACTTTTTTAAAAAACTTTTTTTTACTACCGGTTCGGGCGAACCAGCCTGAACCGGTAGCATTTCACCCCTGCTTTTACCTTTATGAATGTGGAACTTTCGAATATTATCTTCTGCAAACGGAGGCCCTACAGAGGTCTTGCACTACCACCTGTATCAAAGGTTCAAGAGTCATAAGAGCCGGTTCCGAAACATTTGCAGAATAGAGTGAATGTTGATAGCGAGGCGTAGAAATTATCGTGGATGCTGAGTTCCTTCGTCACAACCCATGACTTTCCCACTTCCACACTGCTGCTGTATCATCTTCTTTTAATGCCCCATAATCCCTTGTGGGGTGGAGTCTGGGCAACTGAATGGAGCTGAGTGTTTATTGGCCGGATGCCTTTCCTGTTGGCAATGTGGAGTTTTGTTCAGCTGATATATTCTCATTGTGCCTGGAGAGAGAAATATCTGCCTCTACCTAGGATCGAACTCACAGCCTCCCGATCGTGAGGCGAGAGCTCCACCTCTAGGCCATCGCACCACTCACATTGCTCCTGTATGCACATACAGGATTGTAGGGTCTTTGGTGCTCTCTGAACTTGATGGTTTTCTTGCAGGCATTTCACTACCAGAGTAGGTAACATCATCAGTGCTGGAAGGGAACGGAACCTACAAATATACTCCTGTATCAGCACTGATGATGTTACCTAGTTGGGTAATGAAACAAATGCAAGAAAACCACCAAGTTCAGAGAGTACCAAGAACCCCACAGTCGTCCGCCTTCCCCTCTCCGCCTCTTCCACCCCACAAACCCCACTCCAGTGGTGAAATCTAATTTTTTTTACTACCGGTTCTGTGGGCGTGGCTTGGTGGGCGTGGTGTGGCTTGGTGGATGTGGCTTGGTGGGCGTGGGACGGGAAGGATATTGCAAAATCCCCATTCCCTTCCCACTCCTGGGGCAGCCAGAGGTGATATTTGCCAGTTCTCCGAACTACTCAAAATTTCAACTACCGGTTCTCCGAACTACTCAAACTTTCCACTACTGGTTCTCCGAACTACTCAAAATTTCCACTACTGGTTCTCCGAAAATTTCCACTACCGGTTCTCCGAACTACTCAAAATTTCCACTACCGGTTCTCCGAACTACTCAAAATTTCCACTACCGGTTCTCTGAACTACTCAAAATTTCCACTACCGGTTCTCTGAACTACTCAAAATTTCCACTACCGGTTCTCTGAACTACTCAAAATTTCCACTACCGGTTCTCTGAACTACTCAAAATTTCCATTACCGGTTCTCCGAACTACTCAAAATTTCTACTACCATTTCTCCGAACTACTCAAAATTTCTATTACCGGTTCTCCGAACTACTCAAAATTTCCACTACCAGTTCTCCGAACTACTCAAAATTTCCACTACCGGTTCTCCAAACTACTCAAAATTTCCACTACCGGTTTTCTGAACTACTCAAAATTTCTATTACCGGTTCTCCGAACTACTCAAAATTTCCACTGCCGGTTCTCCGAACTACTCAAAATTTCCACTGCCGGTTCTCCGAACTACTCAAAATTTCCACTGCCGGTTCTCCGAACTACTCAAAATTTCCACTACCGGTTCTCCAGAATCTATCAGAACCTGCTGGATTTCACCCCTGCCCCACTCCCTTCTAGCATGGAGGATGTTACCTATTTTCAGGTCTGCAAGAAAAGAA
This sequence comes from Pantherophis vulpinus, assembly GCA_037215915.1. Taxonomy (NCBI): domain Eukaryota; kingdom Metazoa; phylum Chordata; class Lepidosauria; order Squamata; family Colubridae; genus Pantherophis; species Pantherophis vulpinus. Next base: position 31,987,086 of record JAXLNS010000010.1, read on the forward strand.
CCAAGAGAGCACCAAGGACCCCCTCCTTGCAACCCTGAGCTACAAATATTCTCCTCTATCGGTATTAATAGATGTTTGTCTTCCATTTTAAGCCCTTGTCTCGTTGTTGTTTTTTTGCAGAATCAGCCCGTTTGCAAAAACACACAGGAAAAGTCAGGGAAAACTCCCCGGCATGTGGTGGATTTATCTGAATTGGCTTGTACGATTCCCAGCCTATGGCTATTTAAATCTAAACAAAGACACCTAGGCACGCACCCAAGCCAACCCCATGGCAGCGTAATGAGTAGCGGTTTTGTAAAACTACACTTGGAGGCTTAGCGTGTTGCGTGAGGCTGGCTGTTGTGCCTACCCGATAAATTCCGCTCGAACAAAACAATACTTACTGCAATCTGCTAACCTATCATGAAGCTCCCTCCCCCCTCACTGTTGCATTGATTCACACAACTTGGAATGATCTCCGGCCGTGGGAAATTTAGACTTCTGAACGCTGGAGCATGCTTTGCCTTACAACGTCACAAGATCTCAGGATTCATTACGCTGGACGTCCCCACAACTTTCCCCCCCTCCACACCTCACCCCTATTTCAATCCTGCACCAGCCTAGCCATTCTTTTGGAACAGAATAGAGTTGGAAGGCACCTTGGAGGTCATCTAGTCCAGCCCCCTGCCAGGGACTGCCCAATCTTGTGTAAAAAACCTCCAGTGATGGAGCCCCCTCTACTTCTGGTGGCAAGTCGTTCCACTGGTTAATTATCATCACTGTTAGGAAGTTTCTCCTTCATTCCAGCTTGCTTCTCTCCTTGGTGAATTTCCATCCATTTGTTTCTTGTCTTGTGGTTTGGAGAATAATTTGACTCCTTCTTTGTGGCAGCTTAACAGTCGCTTGGTCGCTCATCGTTGTGAGCCGCCCTGAGCCTTTGGAGATAGGGCGGCATACAAATTTTATAAAATAAATGAATGAATGAATGAATGAATGAATAAATAAATAAATAAATACTGGAAGACTGCTATCATAATTCTTCTTTTCTTTAGACTAGCCAAACTCAAATCCTGCAACTATTCTTCGTATGTTTTAGTCTCCAGGCCTTGGATCCTCTTAGTTGCTCTTCTCTGAACTTTTTCCAAAGTCTCAACGTCTTTTTTTGTAGTGTGGTGACCAAAAATTGGTTGGAGTCTTGCAGGTATGGTCTTACTAGGGTTTTATAAAGCGGTACTAATCCTTCACATGATCTTGATTCTATGCCTCTGTTTATACAAACCAGGATTGTATTAGGCTTTTTGGCTGCTGCCGCACACGGCTGGCTCATATTCAAGCGATCCTCCACTAGGACTCCAAGGTCCCTCTCACAGTTCCTGCTTTTGAGCCTAATCTGTATTTATACCAGGGGTGAAATCCAGCAGGTTCTGACGAACCGGTAGCGGAAATTTTGAGTATTCAGAGAACCGGTAAATACCACCTCTGGCTGGTGCCAGAGTGGGGTGGGAATGGAGATTTTGCAATATCCTTCCCCCAGGAGTGGGGAGGGAATGGGGATTTTGCAATATCCTTCCCCCAGGAGTGGGGAGGGAATGGAGATTTTGCAGTATCCTTCCCCCAGGAGTGGGGAGGGAATGTGGATTTTGCAGTATCCTTCCCCTGCCACGCCCACCAAGCCACACCACACTCACCAAGCCACGCCCACAGAACTGGTAGTAAAAAAATTTGGATTTCACCACTGACTTTGATTTTTTTTTCCCTGCCTAAATGTAAAACTTTGCTTTTGTCCACGTTAACATTCATGTTGTTGGATAGGGGTCCATTGTTCAACTTTTTTGGATCCCGAGCTTGTCAGCTGCAGCTCATGAAAGTTTTTGCCTTTGAATCAGATTTATTAGTCGAAGACGCTGCCATGCAAATCCTGATTTTTTTTTTGTTTTGTTTTGTTTGGCCGGACATTAAATGGGTTTGGTCATTCAACATAACAAAACAAAAACCCACATACAAGCCATTCTTTCAGAGGTGGTGAGGACTGTATTTCCGACAATTACTTCTGAAAAACTGTTCTGGGCACAGAGGAAGTGGGGTCTCCATAACAGACAAAACTTACCTGATCTCGGACTCATCCTGGGACCGAAAGATTTCTTTCTTTATCCCAGAAGAATTTGTAGCATTAGAGGAGAATTCTTGGCCTCACCAACACATAGAAAATAAAGTCCTTCCTTTAAGAAAAGTGGGGAGGGGACCAAATTCCCTCTCTAATCAAACTGTACAAGATCCTCTCCATCTTTCGAGATTATGGGATTTTGAGGAATATGATTTGCATCCTGCTAATTGGCCCAAAGTCACCCAGTCGGCTTTCTTGCCTAAGGCGGGACTAGAACTCACCCTCTCCTGGTGATTGGTTCAAAGTCACCCAGTCGCCTTTCTTGCCTAAGGCGGGACTAGAACTCACCCTCTCCTGGTGATTGGTTCAAAGTCACCCAGTCGCCTTTCTTGCCTAAGGCGGGACTAGAACTCACCCTCTCCTGGTGATTGGTTCAAAGTCACCCAGTCGCCTTTCTTGCCTAAGGCGGGACTAGAACTCACCCTCTCCTGGTGATTGGTTCAAAGTCACCCAGTCGCCTTTCTTGCCTAAGGCGGGACTAGAATTCACCCTCTCCTAGTGATTGGCCCAAAGTCACCCAGTCACCTTTCTTGCTCTAAGGCGGGACTAGAACTCACCCTCTCCTGGTGATTGGTTCAAAGTCACCCAGTCGCCTTTCTTGCCTAAGGCGGGACTAGAACTCACCCTCTCCTGGTGATTGGCTCAAAGTCACCCAGTCGCCTTTCTTGTCCTAAGGCAGGACTAGAACTCACCCTCTCCTGGTGATTGGCTCAAAGTCACCCAGTCGCCTTTCTTGTCCTAAGGCGGGACCAGAATTCACTCTCTCCTAGTGATTGGCTCTAAGTCACCCAGTCGCCTTTCTCGCCTAAGGCGGGACTAGAATTCACCCTCTCCTGGTGATTGGCTCAAAGTCACCCAGTCGCCTTTCTTGTCCTAAGGCGGGACTAGAATTCACCCTCTCCTGGTGATTGGCTCAAAGTCACCCAGTCGCCTTTCTTGTCCTAAGGCGGGACCAGAATTCACTCTCTCCTAGTGATTGGCTCTAAGTCACCCAGTCGCCTTTCTCGCCTAAGGCGGGACTAGAACTCACCCTCTCCTGGTGATTGGTTCAAAGTCACCCAGTCGCCTTTCTTGCCTAAGGCGGGACTAGAACTCACCCTCTCCTGGTGATTGGCTCAAAGTCACCCAGTCGCCTTTCTTGCCTAAGGCAGGACTAGAACTCACCCTCTCCTGGTGATTGGCTCAAAGTCACCCAGTCGCCTTTCTTGTCCTAAGGCGGGACCAGAATTCACTCTCTCCTAGTGATTGGCTCTAAGTCACCCAGTCGCCTTTCTCGCCTAAGGCGGGACTAGAATTCACCCTCTCCTGGTGATTGGCTCAAAGTCACCCAGTCGCCTTTCTTGCCTAAGGCAGGACTAGAACTCACCCTCTCCTGGTGATTGGCTCAAAGTCACCCAGTCGCCTTTCTTGTCCTAAGGCGGGACCAGAATTCACTCTCTCCTAGTGATTGGCTCTAAGTCACCCAGTCGCCTTTCTCGCCTAAGGCAGGACTAGAATTCACCCTCTCCTAGTGATTGGCTCTAAGTCACCCAGTCGCCTTTCTTGCCTAAGGCGGGACTAGAATTCACTGTCTCCTAGTGATTGGCTCTAAGTCAACCAGTCGCCTTTCTTGCCTAAGGCGGGACTAGAACTCACCATCTCCTGCTTTCTAGCCTGGTGCCTTCACCACTAGGCCGCACTGGCTCTCAGAATGCTGGCTGGGGAATTCTGGGAGTTGAAGTTCACACAATCAAAGGCTGCCAAGTTCAACGAATGTTGGTTTAGAGCCTTTGTGAACCTTATCTTTGGAAGACCGACATCCGCATGAAGTTAAAAAATAAGATTTCTTAGAATTCAAGCTGAACGCCATGTAAGTTTTGTCGACATCCTTAAGTAGTTGTCGTGGCAACAATACAGAATATTGTTTGCCATGGTTCCTTCCAGACTGGTATTTTCGATTTCCCCAGTACAGGTAGTCCTCGACTTATGACCACAACCGAACCCAGATTTTTCTGTTGCTAAGTGAAACATTTGTTAAGTAAATTTTGCCCCATTGTACGACCTTTCTTGCCATTGTTGTCACTGCAGTTGTTAAGTTAGTAACCTGGTTGTTAAGTGAATCTGGCTTCCCCAGATTCACTTAACAAAATCACATGAACCCAGGACACCACGACTGTCATAAATATGAAGCAGTTGCCCAGCATCTGAATTTTGAACACCTGACCAGGGGGGATGCTGCAAAAGGTCGTATCTGTGAAAAATAAGTCATAAGTCCTATTTTTCAGTGCCGTTGTAACCTTGGTCACTGAAAGATCCAGACCAGCAGTGGTATTCACTCACTGTACATTCGCTACCGGTTCGCAAATCTGAGTGCGCACCCTCGCTTCGCTCGCGCCCACCTCTACACATACGCAGAGCACCCGTGATGACTTCCGGATGCTCGGCAGTTTGGCGGCTCGAATCCAGGGGTGAAATCCAGCAGGTCCTGACAGGTTCTGGCGAACCAGTAGTGGAAATTTTGAGCAGTTCGGAGAACAGGCAAATATCACCTCTGGCTGGCTCCAGAGTGGGGTGGGAATGGAGATTTTGCCATATCGTTTCCCCTTGGAGTGGGGTGGGAATGGGGATTTTGCAGTATCCTTCCCCTGGAGTGGGGTGGGAATGGGGATTTTGCAGTATCCTTCCCCTGGAGTGGGGTGGGAATGGGGATTTTGCAGTATCCTTCCCCTGGAGTGGGGAGGGAATGGGGATTTTGCAGTATCCTTCCCCTGCTACGCCGACCAAGCCACGCCCACAGAACCGGTAGTAAAAAAAAAAATTGGATTTCCCCACTGCTCGAATCCCTAGTCCTGCGTGAGCAGGGGGTTGGACTGGATGACCTCCAAGGGCCCTCTCACCCCTCGTTATTGCGACACCCTCTGCCTCGCCTGTCCGTGAAGCCACCGTGGAAGAGGCGCTTGGCTTCCGCGCAAAACCCCTTCCCAGCATCCACGCTCCTTCCTCCTGCTGGGAAGCGCGCAAAGCTGGGGCAAAGACGCTGGGAACCCCTGCGCTAAGAGCAAAGAGGGCGGGGTGGATGGATGGGTAGGTGGGGGGTGGGTGGGGAAAGGCTTCTTGCTCGGCAGAGGCGCAGCTGCAACGGTTCGAATCCCCACCCCACCCACCTTCCTTCCTTCCCTCCCTCCACTCCTCCAGCCTTGCGGTTCCTCCGGTTCGCCGTTGCCGTTGTTGCACGGCTCGCGCCCGCGCCGGCACCTCCCGAGCTGGGGAGACGCGCAGCAGCCGCAGCAGCCACTGCAGCAGAGGCGCCCTCCTGCCTTGGCTGCCTTGGCTGGCGCTGCGCAGGTTTGCAAGCGGCTGCGCAGGTTGCAAGCGGCTGCGCAGGTTGCAAGCGGCTGCCCGGTGGAAGAGGAAGAGGAGGAGGAGGAGGAGGAGGAGGAAGAGGAGGAGGAGAGAAGGCGCGGCCCGGGCAGGGGGCTTGCAAGAGCGGGCATCCAGGCGCCCCGCGCGCAGCCCCGCCGGGCCATGCTGCGCGCTTCCCTGCGCCCTCCCCGCCAAGACGCCTGGCCCCGCCCGCCTCCAGGACGCCTCCTCTAGCCCGGCCCGGCCGGTGCGCAGCTCCCGGTTCGCGGCTGCCCGGTTGCAGCGGCGCCTCCCGGCCGCGCCATGGCTCAAGCGGCCAAGCAGCTCAAGAAGATCAAAGACATCGAGGCGCAGGCCCTGCAGGAGCAGAAGGAGAAGGAGGAGACGAACCGCAAGCGCCGGAATCGCTCGCGGGACCGCAAGAAGAAGGTCAGCTCGCCCGGCTCGCCCGGGGCCACGTGCCCGACGCCCCACACTCCCCCCCCCGGCCCTCTTCCCCCCCCCACCCCGGCTTGGGGGGGGCGCGGCTCAGCCCTCCTCCTCTTCTTCCTCTTCCCCTCTTCTTCTTCCCCTTCTCCTCCTCTTCTTCCTCGTCTTCCTCCCCTTCTACTCGTCTTCCTCTTCTTCCTCCTTCTCCTCTTCCTCCCCTTCCCCTGTTCCTCTTCTTCTTTCTCCTCCCCTCCTTCCTCCCCTTTTCCTCCTCTTCCTCCTCTTCCTCTTCTTCCTCCTTCTCCTCTTCCTCCCCTTCTTCCTCGTCTTCCTCCCCTTCTACTCGTCTTCCTCTTCTTCCTCCTTCTCCTCTTCCTCCCCTTCCCCTGTTCCTCTTCTTCTTTCTCCTCCCCTCCTTCCTCCCCTTTTCCTCCTCTTCCTCTTCTTCCTCCTTCTCCTCTTCCTCCCCTTCTTCCTCGTCTTCCTCCCCTTCTACTCGTCTTCCTCTTCTTCCTCCTTCTCCTCTTCCTCCCCTTCCCCTGTTCCTCTTCTTCTTTCTCCTCCCCTCCTTCCTCCCCTTTTCCTCCTCTTCCTCCTCTTCCTCTTCTTCCTCCTTCTCCTCTTCCTCCCCTTCTCCTCCTCTTCCTCTTCCTCGTCTTCCTCCTCTTCCTCTTCTTCCTCCTTCTCCTCTTCCTCCCCTTCTCCTCCTCTTCCACTTCTTCCTCCTTCTCCACTTCCTCCCCTTCTTCTCCTCCTCTTCCTCTTCTTCCTCTTCTTCCTCTTCTTCCTCTTCCTCCCCTTCCCCTTCTCTTCTTCCTCCCCTTCCCCCTGTTCCTCTTCTTCTTTCTCCTCCCCTCCTTCCTCCCCTTTCCCCTGCTTCTCCTCCTCCTCCTTTTCCTTTTCCTCTTCCTCCTTCTTTTCTTCCTCTTCTTCTTCCTCCTCTTCCTCCCCGCTCGCGCGCTTTGGAGGCTCGGGACCGACGCAGCTCCGGGATGCCGGCCTCCCGCTCGGGCTCTGCGGCGCCCCGGGACGTGGAACGGGATCGGCGGGCGAGGAAGGAGCGGGCGCCGCGGGGTCGCCTTGCGAGGAGAGGGTCCCTTGGGGGTCTCGGCCGGGACCTTATCCCCCTCGGGCTGCCGGGAAGGCCGGGGGAGCCTCGCCCGGAGCTGTCCAACTAGGGCCGGCTTGCTAGAAGGGAGCTGACCAGCATCTGGCCCGCCCCGGTTCTCCTCCAGCGGCTTGGCCTTTGCGCTTTCCCCGAGCCTGGGTGGCTTCTGGACCAAAGCATTTATTTCCCCCGGCTGGGGCTGATGGCCTTTGTAGTTCGACCCACGGAAGGAGGAGGGTGAGACTGGGGAGGTCCTGCAGGAAAGGGGGTGAAGTCTGTTTCATTCATGGTTCTGTGCCTGGGTGCCTCTGGGAAGCTGCCAGCAGGACCTTAAAAAAAAAAAAAACATCCCCTATTCCTTCCTGCCGGTAGCTGTCATTGCAGGTAGACTACCCCTTTAACTGGAGGTTCCATTGAGGGAGAAATGTCTCCTCCTCACCGTCCCTTGGGGAGGTTAGGTTTCCTGGCAGTTTTGCCTGACTCTAGAAGCTCCTGCACCTGGTAGCCCGGGGAGGGGGGGAGAGAGAGAGAGGGGGGAGAGAAGGTGCGGTGTCACCCCCCCCTCTGATGAAGAACCAAGGATACTTTGGGGTACACCTCCCCCCCTCCCCCTCGTCCCCAGCATTTCTTTTCAAGTCAGCCATCTTTCCCTAGAATGCCTGAACCGCCTTCCGAGGTTCCAGGTTTGTCATGCAGTCTCTAGAAGTCAGGTGAGGTGAGGTATACGTGGGGGAGGGGAAGGGAGGATGGGTTTGGGGGTGGGGGAGGAGTAGGAGATGGAAGTTTCCTCCCAAGTGTAACTTGGTGGTTTGAGGTGCCATCTCTAGCACCGTCAGAAAGGAGAGAGAGAGAGAGAGAGAGAAATAATAATAATAATAATAATAATAATAATAATAATAATAATAATAATAATAATAATAATAATAATAATATAATTTGCCCCAGTCAACAGTATTTGTGATGCATTTTTGAATGTTCAGCTGACTGAGTTTCATGTTTAATGAATAAAGTATATAATAATAATAATAATAATAATAATAATGATAATAATAATAATAATAGTAATAAGCACCAGTCAATGGTATTTGTGATGCATTTTTGAATGTTCAGCTGACTGAGTTTCATGTTTAATGAATAAAGTATATAATAATAATAATAATAATAATAATAATAATAATAATAATAATAATAATAATACCACCTTACTCGGAACAGCTTACATCCTCCGACGATACCTTAACAGTTCCTAGGTCCTTGGTTAGGACTCGAGCTGCTGAGCTATTAACCACCCTCAAAGGCTGTGAATCTCACTAAAGATTAAATAATAATAATAATAATAATAATAATAATAATAATAATAATAATAATAATATCATCATCCAGAATGGCTTCCAAGGACGAACTTTCTCTAGATGCCCATTTAAAGGAGGGACAATGCCCAAGGCCACAATCATTCTCCGGGTGTGGGGGGGCCACTTAGAGCTCCTTCAAATTCTACAATTTTTCTTTAAAAAAAAAAAATTGGACAGAAAGGGAAAGGGTCAAATGCATAGGGAGCGATAAGGAAACCCTAGGATCCATGTCAGTCTCTGGAAATAAACAGACCCCCCCCCCCAAAAAAAAACAAACCCAGGAGGAACCTGGTCGTAGCTTTTCCAGTGGGGTGGGGGTGGGAAAACGATGCTCATCCTGGAATGAATGAACGAAGTCTTTCAGCAAAATTGCATTTTTGTGCTCTCCTGCTATCCTACCTGCCTTTTGGTAGAATGCACTCCCCAGCATTGATTGATCTGCACCTACTGATGTATGGACCAGGTACGGACCCAAATAAGCTGTGTCCCCCACAATTCCTGGCCCTCCCCGCTTCTGAGCTGCACACCTCTGATGTAACTGGACCAGGAAATGGTCCCTGCCCATTTGCATGCAAGGGAAAAATGCCCCCCACCCCGGTTATCCCCTTACAACCCCCCCTCCCCAATTCCTTGAGATGTGAGGAAGAGACTTGGATGGAGCCCATCCTTAGCTGCTTCTTGGGCTGTGCAAATTTTTGTGCTCCACTAAACAAGCACTTCAAATGCTTACGGATTATTTGATAGGAGCAGAGACCGTGGGGGGTGGGGGGGGAGGCATTTCTTGAGGACACAAGACTTTAAAATCCTTCTTTTTTTTTTTTTCCCTCTGTATTTTTTTCCCCTCCTCTTCTGGTTGTAGCACCCAGCTTAGATGTGTGTGTGAGAGCCTGGAAACCTACGGTATATATTCCACAGTTGTTGTTTTTTTAGAATTATTCGGTTCTGATAAGGACACCACTTTACATAACCTCAGGTTGGCCATCGCTGCCCATCTAGGGAAGTTGTTGAAAGAAAAGGGGGAAAAAAAATAAAAAATGGGCAGGATTTTCACTGGCGTTCTCTTTTAAGATTGAAAGGGCTTGGGACAAATCCGGCATGATTTGAGTCCATTCAAAGGTAAAATTCAAGAAGTTTTTCATGTAGGGAATCCATCATCCTGTTTTCCTTTCGTCGAAGTTGCATTGCCGGTTCTTTGCACTAGCAACAACCAAGTTTTGTGGGCATCTTAAAAGTGAGGTTTGCTCGTGTTTTAAGGGGACGCTTCGCTGTTTCGTTGGTCGGCTGTGTAGAATGCAAATTTCATGCCCCAAATTCCGATTTCAACCTTATTTTTCTGCAAGAAAGCGAGTTACTTTTCATTATTGTATCTTGGAATGCGACACAAACGATCGGGGAGGTGGGGGCAGAAATACTAGCAATCCCTCCCCATGATAATAACAACCACAACAATATTATGTTTTGTATACATTACGTATACATGTGATCCAGTGGTGGGATTCAAATAATTTTAACAACCGGTTCTCTGCCCTAATGATTTCTTCCAACAACCAGTTCACCAAACTGCTCAGAAAGTTAACAACCGGTTCTCCCGAAATGGTGTGAACTGGCTGAATCCCATCACTGATATGCTCTCTCCAAAACTTTCTGCCGTGCTGTCCTCCAAGTACGGCTGGACTACAAATCCCATCAACCTCGGTCATTGATCATTTGATTACATTGATCCCTGTAGATTACCTACCTTCCTCTGATACTCCTGGGAGTGGATCTCATGAGTCTCGTGAATTCATTTTGCATAAATCCTTCTTTGCCTTGATCAAAACATCGGTAAGAAAGAAATTATACTGTAGGCATCTCAAAAGCAATCCAAGATCCTGTATCATTTCGAAGTGTGACCATTTGATAGCAGTATAAAGTTTTGGGGTTTTTTTGCAGCAGAAACAATTCCGACAGTGCCTGAGCTGTTCTCTTAGAGTTTCAGGTATACAGGTAGTCCTCGACCTATAACAGTTCATTTAGTGACCATTGGAAGTTACAGCGGCACTGAAAAAAGCGACTTATCACCATTTCCCCCACACTTACGACCCCTTGCAGCATACCCCCCCCATGGTCACGTGATCGAAATTCAGACGTGTGGCAACTGACTCATCTTTATGACGGCCTTCTGACAAGCCAGATTCGCTTAACAACCTGGTTAATAATTTATCAGCTACAGCGATTCACTTAACAAACGTTGGCAAGGAAAATCATAAAATGGAGCGAAACTCGCCTAACAAATTTCTCCCTTGGCAACATAAATTCTGGGCTCAATCGTGTGTCGTAAGTCAAAGACTGCCTGTATAAGGCCATATACTTGTAACTCAGAATAGCTTTATTGCATTTGTTTCAACGACTGAGGCACTGGGTTGTAGTCCCCGAAAATGTAGGTTGTCTTAATATTTTTACGCTACAGCAAAACGTTCGTATTTCATTCAGTTTCTGTTCCTTTTCCGTTTTCACTTGCATGAATGTTGTGTAAGGGGTACAGCAGAATATCTCTGATCTTGATAGCTGGTTCTCTATTTTGTGTATGACCAGAAAAACAAACACTTAATATAGTTGTCTCCTATAGCTGTATGCTATGAAAGGGAAAAAAAAAAGAATTGTAGTTTAAGAACAGCTGCAGGGAAATTTGATCAAAAGATGAATGGCATGAATGAAAACTGGCACAGCTGTATCCTTCCTTTTCTTATAATTTCACCTAGATTAAGCTTTCCAAGTGATATTTCTGCTGTTTCTGCTGTTTCTGATTGGATAACCCATTTCGTTTTTTTGCTTTACTGCAAGGAAATGATGCAGTGAGTTATGCAGGCACTATATTTTGGCTCTGTGTTTTATTTCGCCACGATCCGTGGCTACCAATTACAGGGGGCGATGTGATAATATTGAGGATAAAAATCGGGCCGAAAACCAGATGGATAAAGGAGATACAAGCCTATTCCCTCCCTAAGTTACAAGTTGCCTAAGTTGCCCTGTGAAGGAGCTCAGTTAAACTGACCATCAGCAGACACACACACAAGGAAGGACCTGCAGCCACAATCCACTTCACACAACTCCTAATTAACACACACAATTCATTGGCGTAAGATGTGGTAATTGTCCGTCCTTGGCTTTTGATTTGCAGGTGATTGACTGAATCGGCTCTTAATTAGTTTTGTTAGTGGGTTCGGTGCTTTGATAAATGCCACATCAACTTGGCATGCTCCATTTTGTGGGCTTAACCTAGTTTTCTGCAGGAGGTTGCACAACAGGACAAGAACTCCAAAAAACTATTTTGGGGACATGGGAAAAGCGAGACACGGATGGAATAAAAAATATGCTGCAGCGAACATCCTTAGGTAACGAGAAAACAGTTGTTCATTTTGCACGCTTCGTCCATGGAAGCATTTTAAAACAGGTTAGATTTTCCTTACGTTTGCTGAATAGGTTGGATTTGCATAACAGATTCATCCAGGTCAATTCAACTGTCTTTTTTATTTATTTATTTTTTTTAAATTCCAACCTGTACCGAATTCGCTTTTGCTTATTTTTTTTTTTGTGGTTTAAAACTCAGTTTGCGTTTCTGTTGCGCAGTTTCTCTGGAAATGCACTCGAAAGCAAACAAATAGGTTTGAAGGGCATTTTGCGTTTGAACCTGCGGATGAAAAGGGGGGGGTGGTGCGGTGGGGAGGGGGCTTTCCATGTAGTTGTGTCCTAACAGGATTCTGTGTGCTTTGCCCACGACAAATGATTGATTGATTGATTGATTGATTGATTGGAAACTAAAAACATCGATGTTTCTGGAACTGGCCAGTCAGCTCTGGGTGCTAAACACAACTCAATGTAGAAGAACAATTTGATCAGATACAGATAAGATTAACAGAGTTGGAAGGGACCTTGGAGGCCATCCAGTCCAACCCCCTACCCAAGCAGCAGATCCTACACCTCTTATGACTGATGACAGTCCAGTCTCTTCTTGAAAGCTTTCAGGGATGAAGCTCCCACAGCTTCTGAAGGCAACTTCTGTTCCATGGGTTGATGGTTCTCACTGTCAGAAAATTCCTCCTTATTTCCAGGTTGAATCTCTCCTTGTTCAGTTTCCATCCGTTGTTCCTTGTCTGGCCTTCGGGTGCTTTGGAAAATAGCTTGACCCCCTTCCTCCTCTCTGTGGCAGCCCCTCAAATATTGGATCACTGCTATCCTGTCTCCCCTGGTCCTTCTCTTCACTAGACTTGCCATGCCCAATTCCTGCAACTGTTCATCATATGTTTTAGTTTCCAGTCCCCTAATCATCTTGGTTGCTCTTCTCTGCACTCTTTCTAGAGTCTCAACATCTTTTTTTTTTAATTTAAATTTTAAAAATATAAACTTTATTAAAACACATATAAAACACACATAAAACGCATATAAAAACATTTACACAACAAACAACGTATAAGTAAGTTAAACTTTTGAAGCATTTGTTTCGTATTAGTTTTCCAGTTAATACAGTTGTAGTTATTCCCCTTAATCTTACTCTAATAATCTTACTCTCAACATCTTTTTATAGTGTGGTGACCAAAACTGGATGCAGGATTCTAGGTATGGTCTTACTAAAGCTTTATACTATAGAGTGGTATTAGTACCTCTTATTTTGAACTGCAGAAGTCCTCATTGAATCACCTTGTGTTAATTTTATCATTTTATTTTGGCTTCTTCTCCCTTTTAAGCTTTTCCTTTTTTTAGAAAAACAACAACCATTTAATGATGAGTTCAGGAGAACTCAATGCTTATACAACTTTATAATGCCTTTTATAATGCCTTTTATAATGCATTTCAGGACTCACTGCTGTTTTAGTTATTCTCTGACTTAAATGTTCCCATCCCATGTGGTCTGGGGATGATAGGCATTGTAGTGACGGGTTGGGAAAAAGAAAAAAATTGGGGGTGTCGGATGAAAGGCCATGTCTTCCCATTGCCGAAACCTCATTTCATTTTCTGCTTGTCTTTTCGACAACGTGCAAGTTAGCCGTGTCTTTTCCCCCCCACCTCTCAATATCTCAAATGTATTCCAAATGCAGAAAATGACTTATGTTGATTATTAAGACGATCGACATATTGATAGATAAGGTGCTCAACACATTGCAGGTAGCTAGCTATAGGAGGGAGGATGCTGCAGTCGTTCATGGCTTTTCTAAATAGAACCACCAAATGGTGTGGTGTTTTTTTTTTTTTGTTCGGTTGCATAAGATCAGTTGATTTCTCCAAAGGGACCCGGTAGCTTCTGAGGTTGGAGAGGGAAGAGCTGTCCGTGGGGATGGCGGTTTGGTGATTTGCATGAAATGCTCCATTCCTGAAGGACGGATGCTCTGGTGAATAGAATAGAATTAGAATAGAATAGAAAATAGGATAAAATAGAATAGAAATATAGACTAGAATAGAATAAAGGATAGGATAGGATAGGATAGGATAGGATAGGATAGGATAGAACAGAACGGAATAGAACAGAACAGAACAGAATATGGAATGGAATGGAATGGAATGGAATGGAATGGAATGGAATAGAATAGAATAGAATAGAATAGAATAGAATAGAATAGAATAGAATAGAATAGAATAGAATAGAATAGAATAGAATAGAGAATAGAATGGAATGGAATGGAATGGAATGGAATGGAATGGAATGGAATGGAATGGAATGGAATGGAATGGAATAGAATTCTTTATTGGCCAAGTGTGATTGGAATTTGTCTCCGGTGCATAAGCTCTCATTGTACATAAAAGCTATAAGTGATAAATCATGACCATCATAAAAATACATCCATCATAAAATACAATGTTTAGTGATAGAATCAACATAAATCATACTAGGAAACTAATATAAGTTGTAAAGATACGAGCAACAAAGTTATAGTCATTAGTAGAGAAGGAGATAGGGAATAGGGAAGATGAGAATAAAAATAGTAATGCAGGTTTAGTAAATAGTTTGACAGTGTTGAGGGAATTATTTGTTTAGCAGAGTGATGGCTTTCGGGAAAAAACTGTCCTTGTGTCTAGTTGTTCTGGTGTGCAGTGCTCTATAGCGTCGTTTTGAGGGTAGGAGTTGAAACAGTTGATGTCCAGGATGCAAGAGGTCCGTAGATATTTTCCCAGCCCTCTTTTTGACTCGTGCAGTAGACAGGTCCTCAGTGGAAGGCAGGTTGGTAGGCCATGGTTTTTTCTGCCGTTCATGCTACTGTAAGTCCCAAACTCGCCTGCTTTTTTCAGTTCCTTTCATGCTCGAGAGGAATAAAACACAGGGTTGTCCAACCTTGGCAACTTTTTAAGACTTGTGGACCGCTGGCTGGAAAATTCTGGGAGTTGAAGTCCATAAGTCTTAAAGTTTGCACAAGGCTGGACAACTTTAGTTCAACAGTCTTGCTGACCCATCCTTGAAAAGTCACCAAATGGAGCTGGGGCAATAAAATAAGGAAGTTGTCGCCTGAAAGAGTTGCGCTGGTGTGTACGGAAACTGTGCTTTTGTCGTTCTAGAGCAGGGGTGACAAACTTGATTTCATTGAGGGCCACATCAAGGTTGTGTTTGACCTGGGGGGGGGCAGGGGGGGCATGGCCAGTTCGACGTCATTCGCGTTGGGGGGCGCCTGAGTTGACTCGAGCACTTTGCCAGCGGAAATGAGCTCCCGAGCTCCGTTTTGGGCCGCGACGGCTTCCTGCAGCCCTTTGCCATGAAGAGCTCCGTTTTCGCTGGCAGAGGCACCGCAAGCCGGTCCTTTGCTGTTTCCCGGACAGCCCCGTGAGCCAGATCTAAACACCCCGTGTGGCTGGGGATCCGGTCTCCGGGTCTTGAGTTTGACACCAATTTTTTTTTTACTACCGGTTCTGTGGGCGTGGCTTGGTAGGCGTGGCATGGCTTGGTGGGCATGGCTTGGTGGGCGTGGCAGGGGAAGGATACTGCAAAACCCCCGTTCCCACCCCACTCCAGGGGAAGGATACTGCAAAATCCCCATTCCCACCCCACTCCAGGGGAAGGATACTGCAAAATTCCCATTCCCACCCCACTCCAGGGGAAGGATACTGCAAAATCTCCATTCCCACCACTCCAGGGGAAGGATACTGCAAAATCCCCATTCCCACCCCACTCCAGGGGAAGGATACTGCAAAATCTCCATTCCCACCACTCCAGGGGAAGGATACAGCAAAATCCCCATTCCCTCCCTACTCCAGTGGAAAGATACAGCAAAATCTCCATTCCCACCCACTCCAAGGGAAGGATATTGCAAAATCCCCATTCCCTCCTCACTCCAGTGGAAGGATACTGTAAAATCTCCATTCCCACCCACTCCAAGGGAAGGATATTGCAAAATCCCCATTCCCACCCACTCCAAGGGAAAGATACTGCAAAATCCCCATTCCCACCCCACTCCAGGGGAAGGATACTGCAAAATCCCCATTCCCACCCCACTCCAGGGGAAGGATACTGCAAAATCTCCATTCCCACCACTCCAGGGGAAGGATACAGCAAAATCCCCATTCCCTCCCTACTCCAGTGGAAAGATACAGCAAAATCTCCATTCCCACCCACTCCAAGGGAAGGATATTGCAAAATCCCCATTCCCTCCTCACTCCAGTGGAAGGATACTGTAAAATCTCTATTCCCACCCACTCCAAGGGAAGGATATTGCAAAATCTCCATTCCCACCCACTCCAAGGGAAAGATACTGCAAAATCCCCATTCCCACCCCACTCCAGGGGAAGGATACTGCAAAATCCCCATTCCCACCCCACTCCAGGGGAAGGATACTGCAAAATCTCCATTCCCACCCCACTCTGGGGCCAGCCAGAGGTGGTATTTGCCGTTTCTCCAAACTACTCAGAATTTCTGCTCCCGGTTCTCCAGAACCTGCTGGATTTCACCCCTGCCCCTGTTCTAGAATAAGACCAGGGTAGTTCTTACGCCCCCTTCGACCCCAGAAAACCTCAGTTCCCAGGCCTACGATGGTGGGAATCCTGAACGTATGACTTGAAATTCGAGAGAGGAAGCCATCTCATCTTTTCTACAAGGTCTGGAGAAGGTGCAGAAATGGCTGCTATTCTGCGTTCCAGCAGAATTGGCTTGGAAGATGACATAAAACAAAAATAATGATCTTTTTGTTGGCTAAGGGAGAGGCCTATAAGCACAAAGCCATTGTGGTGTTTCCATTAAGGTGTTGGACCAGGAACAGGGGAACTCCATTTCATGGCCATCTAACATCCATGGGAACTCCCTGGAAGCCTTTGGGCCCCCGTTACCTTCTCTTCCGCGAAGCGATTCCGGAAGATTCTCGTGTGCTGATGTGGGGAAAAATAGAACGGAAAAGGGATGCAGGAGCCATTAAATGACTCATGTGAGGTGCTGTCGCTGAGGCGGGATACGTGTGTGATTTTATTATATCAATTTATTATATGACTCTTCTTTTATTAGTTTTGTTTTTTATATATTCTGCAAAGCCGACTTGAGTCGCCATGTGCGAATAGGCAGTGATATAAATTCCATGAATGAATGAATGAATGAATGAATGAATGAATGAATGATATCCTTAAGCAAAGGTGGGAAGTACCTTTGTAAAGGTAAAGGGGGGGGGCGAAAGCCCTAATAAGCAGGTATATACATAAAAGTATGCAGGCTATTGCTATAATGCATTGTAAGCCGCCCTGAGTCTACGGAGAAGGGAGGCATATACTGCTCTGAACATTTTCTATCTCCAATATATCCTTTTTGAAATGTGGCAACCAGAACTGCACATACACTTCCAGATGCAATCAGATTATTATTTATATAAGAGAATTATATGATACTGGCATCTCTCAGAGCCTTGGTAGTACAGTGGTTTAATGCACCCTGTAATTAACACCAGCTGTCTGCAATTACTGCAGGTTCGAATCTCACCAGGCTCAAGGTTGACTCAGCCTTCCATCCTTTCTAAGGTAGGTTAAATGAGGACCCGGATTGTGGGGGCAATAAGCTGACTTTGTATAAATATACAAAAGGATGAAGGCTATTGCTTAACGCATTGTAAGCCGCCCTGAGTCTCCGGAGAGGGGTGGCATATAAATCAAATAAATATATATATATATATAAATAAATTTTCAGTAGCAGTTCCTACGCGTGCCATAGGTTCGCCATAACAGCTCTATACATTTATCACTCTATATGTTTTGATTGCCAGACTGTACAGGTATATATAAAAGTAGGATAACATTTGACACCTGGTTCTTCTCACTTCCTGAGTAGGCAGTGATTCCAGAGATGGGCTGGCATCCCAGCCAGAGACAACTCCTTGGGTTTCAACCCTATATGTAGGCATTAAATCCCCATTGCTGGGTTTTGTCAAGCTGGCAGATTCTACTTATAACCACTGGCACCGGCGATAAACTTTGTTGTGAGAATTATGAGCGGCTCGTGATGGTAATTGACGGTAGATGGAGATGACGGCTTCTGAGGACATCCTGAAGGTGACGGAAAGCTTGAAGGCCCCTGGGATCTCTGGCACAGAGTGAATCCCTCCGGTCCAAAGGTCTTCCTGAACTAGATATTATAGTTGGCTCCCCAGAGAACGGAGCGAATAAGCCAAGATTTACTCTTGGCATTGTATTAACCTTGGCAAATTGTCCAGAGAGAAACGTTTAAAAGGATGGAGATGATTGGGGAAGAGAAAGTGGTTATCCTATTTTTTTTCCCTCTGCTTTCATCCAAGGGTTGTTTTAGCCCTTTGGAGTAGATGAGCCGCGGTGGCGCAGTGGTTAGAGCGCAGTATTGCAGGCTTCGTCGGCTGACTGCCGACTGCCTGCAATTTGGCAGTTCGAATCTCACCAGGCCCAAGGTTGACTCAGCCTTCCATCCTTCCGAGGTCAGTAAAATGAGGACCCAGATTGTTGGGGGCAAGAGGCTGATTCTGTAAACCGCTTAGAGAGGGCTGCAAAGGACTGTGACCTGATATAGAAGTCTAAGTGCTATTGCTATTCCTTCCTGGTGCAGTGGTTAAAATGGAGTATTGCAGGCTGCTGCAATACTCCCACTGCCAGCAGTTCGATCCTCACTGGCTCAAGGTTGACTCAGCCTTACGTCCTTCTGAGGTCGGTAAAACGAGGTCCTTCCTCTCTTATTCCCTTTCTCCTTCTCCTTCCTGGTTCCACAGTGGTTAGAAGGCACAATTGCCGACTGACCCTGCCCACTGCCAGGAGTTCGATCCTGATTAGCTCAAGATCAACTCAGCCTTCCCTCCTTCCGAGATGGGTAAAATGAGGACCCAGATTGTTGAGGGCAAGAGGCTGACTCTGTAAACCACTTAGGAAAGTGCTGGAAAGCACTGTGACGTGATATATAAGTCTTAAGTGCTATTGTTATTCCTTCCTTCCTTCCTTCCTTCCTTCCTTCCTTCCTTCCTTCCTTCCTTCCTTCCTTCCTTCCTTCCTTCCTTCCTTCCTTCCTTCCTTCCTTCCTTCCTTCCTTCCTTCCTTCCTTCCTTCCTTCCTTCCTTCCTTCCTTCCTTCTTGCCATGGTGGCAAATTCATTTTAAATTGTTTTTATATTGGATTTTAGTAATAATTTGTGTTTAGAACTCTGCACTTTGATACGGCCTACGGGCTACAGTAATCAATAAACTAAACTCTGAAAAATGGTCGTAAATCACTTTTTCCAGTGATGTTGTAACTTCAAATGGCCACTAAATGAACTGTTGTATGTCAAGAACCACCTGTATATCACAAAGGAAACCAATATGCTCCAAAGTTAGTTGTTCAAATACTAAGAAATGAAAGGAAGAAGGGAATGAAATCAGGAATGTCCCAGATACGTGCTAAAAGTTAGAAGAAACACAGGAGAGTCAGAATTTCTTCCATGTTGTAGTAACATGTTCATGGTCTCTGGCCAACTTTTCCATTCATTTTTTTTTTTTTTTTGCAATGGAGTAATTTGTACAATCTGCTAGAGCCTCCACGCATTGAGTAGAGTAAGTTTTCTTTATTAAACACTATCTGATAATCCGGCGTTGCTCGGGTATTTATTTATCCCAATCCTATATTAGACAGGAAGAGCAACTTCACCCTGAGCCCCGATTTCGGCGAGAATTAAATTAGTTAAAAATGTTTTCCCTGTGGCCCCAGAAGTGTCAAGTAAAATGCTACCACCTTGCTGTTTTGCTAGATGATCTATGATCATTTGGCACGCTTTTTTCTGATCTTGGTTTTATTGATCATGGCCATACATTTGTCCTCAAAGATAAATCAAAGCCTTGTTGAAAATATCTGGACCAAACGTAATTTCTAATGTTGGATTTTCCCCCTTACCAGAGGGAGCCCCCTTGTGGAGTACTGTGAAGGCGTTACTGTGGCAACTCCACACTGCTGTACAGTAGAAGCCATTTTAAGGCAGTACAGTAAAAGCCATTTTAAGGCACAACAGTCTGTATCTTAACAGAGCACACAATCCGGGAGGTGTTAGTGGTGTCTTACCCCACACAGTATTTCTTTCCAGAGAGTAAGTCGTCTGTGTACCAAGTTTGGTTGAAATTGCTCGAGGCGTTCCAGAGTTATGCTAGAACACACACAGACACCCACCCATTTTTATACATATAGATTGAAGTTAAGTTGGCGTGTGGCTTCAAGACTGCCCTGAAGGTAGCATAGAAGCGCGGCGCCCTCCTTCCGAACTCCATGGTCCTTCCTGCCCCTTCTCATCCTCTCCAGGTGGGCCTCCAAAGAGATGCATAGGTGCCCACCCAAATTATTTTTGGCAATCGCAATCGGGACTTGATTGAAGTAAATTTCAAATCTCTGATTAAGGTGAGGTCTCCTTCAAGTTAATCTTGGCTCCTTGTATTGAATAGATTCATTAATTTTCTTGGCAGCAACGCGAAGAAGAGTTCTAATCTGCCTTTGGGATTTTTTTTTGACGTCTCAGTCTAGCCTACGAACCTGCCCACCCCGAGGGTTTCCCATCTCCATATTAATCAGCTGGTTAGCTTTTTCAAATCAGGCAAGGTCAGCTAGAACTCAAGAATATCTCCTATGACTTGAGCTCCTTCTTGGTGACATAAACACGCCTGGATCATTTTTTTTTTTGGTTTGATTTATATGCCGCCCCTCTCCGGAGACTCAAGGCGGCTTAAAATGCGTTAAGCAATAGCCTTCATACTTTTGTATATTTTATAAAAAGTCAGCTTATTGCCCCCACAATCTGGGTCCTCATTTTACCTACCTTAGAAAGGATGGAAGGCTGGGTCAACCTTGAGCCTGGTGAGATTTGAACTTGCAGTAATTGCAGACAGCTGATGTTAATAACAGTGCTTTAGTCTGCTGCGTTACCAGGGCTCTTTTTCCCGGAAACAATATTTATTTATTTATTTATATATTAAGGGCCATATGTCATGTTGCCCTCCTGAAATTCAATAAGAAATGATCTAATATTGGTAGTGCAATCAGAAAGATTGATCTAGAAATCGACATTGAATGGATATGCTTTTCCTTGACATGATTTCCACCCTCCATTCGTCAAAGATTATAACAGAATGGCAGAGTTGGAAGGGACCTTGGAGGTCTTCTAGTCCAACCCCCTGCTCAGGTAGGAGACCCTATCCCATTTCTGACAAGCGACTGTCTAGTCTCTTCTTAAAAACATGTAGTGATGGAGTGCCCACAAATTCTAGTGGCAAGCTGTTCCACTGGTTAATTATCTTTACTGGGGGAAGGATATTGCAAAATCTCCATTCTCACCCCACTCCAGGGGAAGGATACTGCAAAATCCCAATTCCCTCCCCACTTCCATGGGAAGGATATTGCAAAATCTCCATTCTCATCCCACTCCAGGGGACGGATAGTGCAAAATCCCCATTCCCTCCCCACTCCAGGGGAAGGATACTGCAAAATCTCCATTCCCTCCCCTCCTGGGGGAAGGATATTGCAAAATCTCCATTCCCTCCCCACTCTGGGACCAGCCAGAGGTGGTATTTGCCAGTTCTCCGAACTGCTCAAAATTTCCACTACCGGTTCGCCAGAACCTGTCAGAACTTGCTGGATTTCACCCCTGATAATTATCCTCCTCATCCTAATATTAACAATACTTCTCATCTTATTTATAGCTCCCTTTTAACATATTTTCTATTCTTCTTTAATCTTTTATTTCCAGTTTCCCTTTTTTAAATGATTAACTTCCTCTTAAAGATGACATATACTTTCCCCCCATCCCCAAAATTAGGATTAACGTTCAGGAAAGGCTTCTCCAAGGCCAGAGGACGGGAAATAGAAACATGCCCCTCCCTCCCCCCTCCCTCATTTGATCTATAAATGTTAATCAAGGATGCACTTTGGATTTCTGGCATTTCTGCTGCTTAATCTATTTATTGTCAATATTGATCGTTTTGATCCTTGACTTGTGGTTTTATTTTGTTTTTATCCTTGGCTAACCAATATACCTAGTGCTATAATAGAATAGCAGGATGGATGAAAAAGATGTAAAATTGCAAAGTTGGAAGGGGCTTTGAGGCCATCTATCCCACCCCCTCTATTTAGAATAGAATAGAGCTGGAAGGGACTTTGGAGATCTTCTAGTCCAGCCTCCTGCCCAAGCAGGAGAACCTGTACCATTTCAGAGAAGTGTCTGTCTAGACCAGTGTTTCTTAACCTTGGTAGCTTGAAGATGGGTGGACTTCAACTCCCAGAATCCCCCAGCCAGCAGCGCAAAATCCCCATTCCCACCCCATTCCTGAGGGAAGGATATTGCAAAATCCCCATTCCCTCCCCACTCCTGAGGGAAGGATATTGCAAAATCCCCATTCCCACCCCACTCTGGGGCCAGCCAGAGGTGGTATTTGCCGGTTCTCCAAACTACTCAAAATTTCCACTACCGGTTCTTCAGAACCTGTCAGAACCTTCTGGATTTCACCCCTGATTCTGTAGGTTTATAAGGGATATTGCTGCATTAATCAGACCGAACGTCCCATCTAGGTTTAGCCCCCGCCTGATTCTGGAGAGTTTGGCGTGGAAGAAGAGGAGAAGGAGCTAAAGAAGGGGAGATGTTCTAGCTTTGTGGGAGAGACATCTTCCCTTTAATCTGGTCTTTTTCAGAAGTTGATCTAACAGGCCGAACCGTCATGCGGTTTGTCTGGTTTGGCTTGTGTAATCCGTGATTTATGAATTACTGCGTTGGGTGAGCTGAATCAATAGTTTTTCAACCAAGGAACTGTGCTTAAACAAAGCACAGATCAGAGTGTTGGGTGAATTCTGTCAGAAGATATTCTACACCGGGCTTTCCTGAAGACTGGTCATCCAGTTGTGCTGGACCCTCCCTCCCAGGACTCTCAAATGGCCTTAAAATTCGGGATGGTAGAATTGGTAGAACAAGATATCTGTGGGCCACGTGATCCAGAAGGCTGGTGGGCATTGATGACAGTGGCCGGAATGGGACAACTTGACACAGCCAACTTGCTACGGCCAACTCGCCACAGCCAACTTGCCATGGGACAACTCACCGCGGGACAATTAAACAATTCTATTTATTTTTTTAAAATAAATAAATAAATAAATCTTATTTTAATTTTTGCCCTTCACATTTCATTCTGTCCCTCCTTTTGTATCCTTTCTTTAATGATTCTTTTCCACTATTTCTTTGATATTAGTGTAACGCTTGTCCCACAGTGAGTTGGCCATGGCGAGTTGGCCATGATGAGTTGGCCATGGCGAGTTGGCCAGGTTGAGTTGGCCGTGGTGAGTTGGCTTTGGCGAGTTGGCCATAGTGAGTTGGCCATGATGAGTTGGCCATGGTGAGTTGGCCATGATGAGTTGGCCATGGTGAGTTGGCCATGGTGAGTTGGCCAAGGTGAGTTGACCATGATGAGTTGGCCATGGCGAGTTGGCCATGATGAGTTGGCCATGGCAAGTTGGCCGTGGTGAGTTGGCTGTGGCGAGTTGGCTGTGCCAAGTTGGCTGTTGCTCATTGGCCGTTGTAAGTTGGCCATGATGAGTTGGCCATGGCGAGTTGGCCATGGTGAATTTGCCACAAGAATTATCATAGACCCTGACAGTGGCACCCTGGGACTTCAGGCAGAGACCCCTCGTAGCTACCTGGAGGTGCTGGAGATCAAAGCCAGGACCTTCTGCAGACCAAGCTTGTCCTCTGACTTGAAACTACTCCCTCCTTCTCTCCTTTCCCCGGCTCCCATTCTTCTAAAGCCTAGGTGGGAAACTATGGTCCCCGTTAAGACTTGTGGACTTCCACAATGACTGGCTCAAAACTTCTGGGAGTCGAAGTCCATGAGTCATAAAGTGGGGCCATCGTTCCCCACCCTAAATGCTCTAAAGTGAATGGGAGTGTCGTTTCAGAGTAAGTATATTTGTGCATCTATTTTTATGGCCTGGAAGTGACTATGAAGGCAAAAAAATCAAAACAAAACAATGGAATGAAACTCGGTTGGCCAAATGCTTAAGTTGGCAGTCAGACGGAGAAGAGGAAAATCCTTTTAAATGGTGTTGCTGTTTATTTTTTGCTGCTCTTAATTTGCAGAGTGTTCTACAGTCTTAGGGGTTTCTCCTTATTATGATGATGATTTTTACAACCGCTCCAGCAAAGAAGCTTTCAAAACTCTTCTTTGCAGAGATCTATCCATCCAAGAAAGTCACAACCGATGAATTTTGATTTAATTTAACCAGGTTGTGGAGGGAGCCACCTCCAGCCCTCTAGATGGGACAGAGCAGATTTGATCGTTGGAGGGATCCAAACCTTGCTGACTGTGAATCACTTTTAGTCCTCAACTTACAACACTTCATTTAGTGACCGTTCCAAGTCAGAAAAGTGACTTATGACCCTTTTTCATCATCTTCTTTTAATGACCCCATAATCCCTTGCGGGGGGGAGTCTGGGCAACTGAATGGAGCTGAGTGTTTTTACTGGCCGGATGCCTTTCCTGTCGCCAATGCGGAGTTTTGTTCAGCAGATATTCTTCTCATTGTGCCCAGAGAGAGAAATATCTGCCTCTACCTAGGATCGAACTCACAGCCTCCTGATTGTGAGGCGAGAGCTCTACCTCTAGGCCACCGCACCACTCATTCATTTCATTTAAATTCATTTAACCACCATGTTACTGACTTAACGACGGCAATGATTCACTTTACAACCGTGGGAAGAAAAGTTGTAAAACGGGGCAAGATTCACTTAATAAACGTCTCGCTTAGCAATGGAAATTTTGAGCTGAATTGAGCTGATTTGGGGATTACCTGCACTCCCCAAATGCTATTTGGAAGGCAACTCTGGGATCCTTCTAAGCCAGAGGTGGGGGAATGATGGCTCCTTTATGACTTGTGGACTTCAACTCCCAGAATTCCTGAGCCACCATGGCCTCTTCACAACCTGTGGACTTCAACTCCCAGAATTCCTGAGCCACCATGGCCTCTTCACAACCTGTGGACTTCAACTCCCAGAACTCCTGAGCCACCATGGCCTCTTCACAACCTGTGGACTTCAACTCCCAGAACTCCTGAGCCAGCATGGTGGCTCAGGAATTCTGGGAGTTGAAGTCCACAAGTCATAAAGGGGCTATCGTTCCCCACCATGGCCTCTTCACAACCTGTGGGACTTCAACTCCCAGAATTCCTGAGCCCGCATATTCTCTTTACAATCTGTGGACTTCAACTCCCAGAATTCCTGAGCCAGCATGGCCCCCTTTACAACCTGTGGACTTCAACTCCCAGAATTCCTGAGCCAGCATGGCTGGCTCAGGAATTCTGGGAGTTGAAGTCCACAAGTCATAAAGAGGTTATCGTTCCCCACCCCTCTTCTAAACCAAGCAGGAGGATTTAATTGCCCGTCTTATTTCATAAGAAGCGAACAGTATGGATTTTGCCATGCTGGAAAAACTGCATGGTGCATTTGCTTCCCAGGAGTAACAAGCTGGAAAAAAACACTTTTAATTATATATCTGCCTAGCATTGTTTCTGTTCCAGCCAGCAAATTTGACAGGCATTATTTAGGTTCATTATGTTACTAATTAATTTTCTTCTAAAAACAGACAGTGCTGGGTTATTTTAGAGTAATAGGAAATATCCAGCCTGCATCACTGAACGAAGCTGCTAAAACCATTTTTCTTTGGTTCTGTAGAGAGAATAAGCTTCAACCTTCTCTGCCAATAAGAGAGCCGAGTGATCAATTATTTGCACTTATAGCCCAAGACATTGGAAATCTCATTTAGACAAAAAATAGGGCTAGTTTACATGCCAGGCCAAAACTATAGTTTTCTAAACTTGGTTGTTTTCTTGCGTTTATTATTATTATTATTATTGGTTAATCTTTAGTGAGATTCACAGCCTCTGAGGCTGGTTAATAGCTCAGCAGCTCGAGTCCTAACCAAGGACCTAGGAACTGTTAAGGTATCGTCAGAGGATGTAAGCTGTTCCGAGTAAGGTGGTTTTTTGTAGAGTCAAAATGTTCAAGTCCGGCAAATTTAGAATTTCTAAATAGCGGGGTAGCCCTTTGGGTATTGCTCCGAGGGCTCCAATTACAATCGGGACAACACACGATTTCTTTTTCCACAGTCGCTCAACTTCAATTTGTAAGTCCCGGTACTTTGTGATTTTTTCTTGCTGCTTATCTTCAATTCGTGCATCACCAGGTATTGCAATGTCAATGAACCATACTTTTTTCTTTTCAACTATTGTTATGTCAGGTGTGTTGTGGACCAAGTGCCTGTCAGTCTGAATCCTAAAGTCCCACAAGATCTTGAGTTTCTCATTCTCTAAAACTTTCTCAACCTGATGTTCCCAGTGGTTTTTGCTGTACTCAAATCCAAACTTCTGGCACAATTTCCAGTGAATGATTTTAGCAACACGGTCATGGCGTTGTAGGTAGTCAGTTTGTGAAATTTTGCTGCACCCACTGATCAGGTGGTCAACTGTCTCTTCTTTTTCATTGCAGAGGCGGCATTTGCTGTTGGTGGTAACATGTTGAATTTTTGCCTTCATACAGTTTGTGGCTAGGGCTTGTTCTTGAGCTGCCAAAATAAAGCTTTCTGTTTCTTTTTTCAGTACTCCTGATCTTAACCAGTTCCAAGTTAGTTTCTGGTCAGCTTTGCCTTCAATACTTTTCAAGTATTGGCCATGCAGAGCTTTGTGTTTCCAATTTTCAGCTCGCTGCTCAGTTACTTCTTTCTTATATTCTGATTTTGTTTTAGTTGTCTTTAAAAGGCCTCCTTTATTTACTTCCTTAATCATTGGTTCTTCACTTTTCTGGATGTAATCATTCAAGCTGAATTTTTCTTCTTCCACAGTCTGCTTTATTTGTAGGAGTCCTCGACCACCCTCTGCTCTTGGTAAATATAATCGGTCAACATCACTTTTAGGGTGCAAGGCATGATTCATTGTCATAAGCTTCCTTGTTTTTCTGTCCAAATTGTCTAACTCCATCTGGGTCCAGTCAATTATTCCTGCAGAGTATCTAATCACAGGTATAGCCCAGGTATTTATGGCTTTTATGATGTTTCCTCCACTCAATTTGGACATTAATATCTTACGAATTCGTCGAATGTACTTGGCTGAAGTTAATTCCTTGACTTTATTATGCATTAAGTCAGAGGCTTCTAAAATTCCCAAGTACTTGTAGCCTTCTTCTGATTTTACTGCCTTTATCATTTCTTCATTCTCTAGTTCTATTCCATCCTCTTCTATGATCTTGCCTGCTTTGGTTGCTATTGTTGCACATTTGTCAATTCCAAACTGCATACCAATGTCTTGGCTGAATTCTTTTGTGTTTTCAATTAATAAATTCAGTTCAGCTTTTGTTTTACCAAACAGCTTCAAATCATCCATGTACATCAAGTGCGAGATTTTCAGTCCTTTCTTTGCAAGTTCGTATCCACAGTTCATCTTCTTCAAAATGATTGTCAGTGGTAGCATTGAGAGTATAAAAAGTAGGGGTGAAAGGGAATCGCCCTGGAAAATGCCTCGTTTAATTTCAACTTCACCCAGTTCTTCTTCATTAGCCATAAGTTTTGTTTTCCAGAGGTTCATTGAAGATTCCATGAATTTTTGTATGTTGCTGCTGATGCCTAATATTTCCAGGCATTTCTTGATCCAGCTATGGGGAACTGAATCAAATGCTTTCTTATAGTCTATCCAAGCCATGAACAGGTTGATTCGTCTTTTCTTTGAGTTCTTTAGGATTATCTTGTCGATCAGCAATTGATCTTTTGTTCCTCTTGAGTTTTTGCAGCATCCTTTCTGTTCTACAGGAAGCAAGTTATTTCTTTCCAGGTATCCATAGATTTGGTTTGCAATGATACCAGTAAGAAGCTTGTATGTTGTTGGCAAGCAGGTGATTGGCCTATAGTTTCCAGGGTCCTTTCCTTTTTCTTTATCTTTTTGGATCAAAAATGTCCTTCCAGTTGTCATCCATCCATCATTTTCAGGTGTTTTTAGGATCTGGTTCATCTGGGTTGCCAATCTTTTGTGCAGACTTGTAAGTGCCTTTAACCAGAAGCCATGCAGCTCATCCGGTCCAGGTGCACTCCAGTTCTTCACTTTTTATTATTATTATTATTATTATTATTATTATTATTATTATTATTATTATTATTATTATTATTATTATTATTATTATTATTATTATTTTATTTAATTTGTATACCGCCCTTCTCCAGCAGGACTCAGGGCGGTGAACAGCCACGGTAAAAACACAACATATAAAATTTAAAAGCAGTTTAAAAGACATTAAATAATTTTGGCCATCAATTTAAAACAACCCAGTTAAAACCAATTACAAATTAAAACCTCAAGGATGGGATCAAGCCAGCCAACTATGACCCAACTAGGTGATATCTTCAGTGCTAGAAGGGAGTAGGATTAGCACAATGGAAAAGAAGGAGAAGGGGAGTAGAAGGGGAGGAAGGGAGGAAGAGAAGGTGGAGGAAGGGGGCAATGCCAGTGGAATCCTTGGCGCTCTCTGAGCTTGGTTATTTTCTTGCAAACATTTCATTACCCAACTAGTTAACATCATCAATGCCTAGAAGGGAGTGGGGTTTGCTCCCTGTTTATATACAAGACCAGACATTTTCTGGGCCGCCACCGGGTGCTTACTTTTCGAACAGTGACAGGGATTGTGAGACAAAATGTTTAATTATTTCTCCTGCCTGACCCTTTAAACACGACAATGAAACAACCAGTTGCGGGGGCCTCTGGAATATACACGCCGGAGATTGCTACCTTGAGTTGGGTGTCTTTGACTTGGCTTGTTGATACATGAAGAGAGTCTTGTGAGGAGTGGGGAGAGAAATCTTACTGAGTTCAAGTCATCTTCTGTTGACTGACTCTACGACAACTTTATGGAGGTGTCCCAAAGATGTTGGAGTTTCTGGTTTTTCTTTGAAGACGTTTCGCTTCTCATCCGAGAAGCATCATCAGCTCTGACTGGATGGTGGAAAATGGAAGGATTGACACTCCTTGCAGACAGCTGGTCATTTGCATCGTTTTAGAGGGTCGTTGAGGCAACTTGGAGGTTTATCTGTGTCCTCAGGGTCACCTGAGCGGTGCAAATGATTCCTGTAATCTGCAATTTTTTTCCTCTGGAAATCCATTCCTGCTCCCACACCATTCCAAGGGTGTCCATCCCAAATTGTATAGCTCAAAGACTGTAGAGATTCTCTGTCATCCATGTCATGGTTGTCCCAAAGGTCCTTTTTCAAGAGGCAACTGGACTTTCTGGTTTTTTCTTTTGAAGATGTTTCACTTCTCATCCAAGAAGCTTCTTCAGCTCTGACTGGATGGAGGGGAATGGAAGGATTTATATTCCTTGCAGACAGCTGGTCATTTGCATCCTTTGAGAGAGTTGTTGAGGCCACTTGGAGGTATATCTGTGTCCTTAG
This sequence comes from Pantherophis vulpinus, assembly GCA_037215915.1. Classification (NCBI taxonomy): domain Eukaryota; kingdom Metazoa; phylum Chordata; class Lepidosauria; order Squamata; family Colubridae; genus Pantherophis; species Pantherophis vulpinus. The sequence continues at coordinate 32,016,333 of JAXLNS010000010.1, forward strand.
GGTTCCTGGTTCCTGTAGCCTGCATTTTTTCCTCTGGAAATCCATTCTACCTCCCACACCATTCAAAGGGGGTTCATCCCAAATTGTATAGCTAAAAGTCTGTAGAGATTCTCCGTCCTCATGGTGCTCTCAAAGGTGCTTTTTCAAGAAGACAACTGGATTTTCTGGTTTTTCTTTGAAGACGTTTTGCTTCTCATCCAAGAAGCTTCTTCAGCTCTGACTGGCCATTTTTTTTTTAATTTGATTTATATGCCGCCCTTCTCCGAAGACTCAGGGCGGCTTACAATGTGCTCAGCAATAGCCTTCATCCTTTTGTATATTTATACAAAGTCAGCTTATTGCCCCCACAAACTGAGTCCTCATTTCACCTACCTTAGAAAGGATGGAAGGCTGAGTCAACCTTGAGCCTTGGTGAGATTCGAACCTGCAGTAATTGCAGGCAGCTGGTCTTAATAACCAGCTTAATAACAGGGTGCCTTAGACCACTGTACTACCAAGGCTCTTTGCATCTCAGATGGTCATTTGCATCCTTTTCAAGAGTCGTTGAAGCACTTGGATGTCTCGAAGGTGCTTTTTCAAGAGGCAACTGGACCTTCTGGGACTGGACTACCAAAAAGTCCAGTTGCTTCTTGAAAAAGCACCTTATGGACAACCATAATCTGGATGACTGAGAATCTCCATAGAAGCACTTGGATGTTTATCTGTGTCCTCAACTTGGATGCAAAGGACCAGCTGTCTGCAAGGAATATAAATCCTTCCACTCTCCACCATCCAGTCAGAGCTGAAGAAGCTTCTGGGATGAGAAGCGAAATGTCTTCAAAGAAAAAAAAACCAGAAAGTCACCTCTTGAAAAAAGAAAGGGCCTTTGGGACAACCATGACTGGGAGGACTGAGAATTTCCATAGACATGTGGAGGTGGTTTGCCGGAGCCTTCTTCCCCAACGTCAAACCTATTCAGCAGTTGAGGATTTTCCTGGTGGTCTTCCATCCCTGTAACAATCTGAGCCAGACAAGGTTGGTGTGATTCTGTCACTTTGTACAGTCAGGGAAATTGGAATTCTGCTCAAGCCATTAGAACGGAGGCCTTCAAACTTGGGAGCTTTAAGACTTGTGGACTTCAACTCCCAGAATTCTCCAGCCAGCATAGCTGGCTGGAGAATTCTGGGAGTTGAAGTCCACAAGTCTTAAAGCTCCCAAGTTTGAAGACCTCTGCATTAGAAAATTAGTCTTGAGACCCCAATTGAAGCAAGTAGAACTGTCCGCGGTCCTGAACTTTAAAAGTAGCTTGTCCTCCTGCATACTCATCTACCTGCTCTTTTCACTAGGCCAGGAGTCAGCAACCTGCAGCTCTGGAGCCGCATGTGGCTCTTTCCCCCCTCTGCTGCGACTCCCTGTTACTCAAAATATGCCTCACAACCGCCAATGTGTGATACTTGCCGGCTCGCGATTTATTGAGCTTTTCAACCCCCGGTACGCCAACCATGGATAAATCCAAGAATAGAAAAGTTTCAGAAGAAAACAGAACGTTTAATTCGACTGCATATGCTAGTTTTGTGGCCGCTCAAGAAATAGTCAGGCACGGGAAGGGTTTTTGTGGTTCCCGGTGTTTTCTTTTCTGTGGGAAACGGGTCCAAATGGCTCTTTGAGTATTTAAGGTTCCAACTGGTTGTTGGAAGAAATCATTAGGGCAGAGAACCAGTTGTTAAATTATTTGAATTTGATTCAAATGTTTTTGAATTAAATTTATGCAAATAAATTTGCATAATGCAACTGATTATGGGATTATAATGTATATGTAATGGGATTATGCAAATGTTCATTGATACCTTCTTTGACCAATTCCTCCCACACCTGATTTGATTCACCAGCAAGTACCATTTCTAATAGCTGTTTGGGCATGCTTGATTTTAAAAATAAAAATTGACTTCGGGGTCTTGCTAAGGATGAGAAATTCCAGTTTATCTCCTTTATGATCTCACAAAGCTATTCACATCTAGGCTTGCGTAATACGAAACCCTCTTTAGAATTTCGATAGAGAGATTTATTTATTTTTTTTAAAGCCGGCTACAATGAAATGAACAATACAACATCTGAATGATTAGTGGATTTTTCTTGACCTTGTCTATGGAGATTCTCTGTCCTCCAGGTCAAGGTGCTTTTTCAAGAGGCAACTGAAGGTGCTTTTTCAAGAGGCAACTGAAAAAATTGAAAAATTCCTTGAAGACATTTCTCTTCTCATCCAAGAAGCTTCTTTAGTTCTGACGCAACTGAAGAACTGAAGTCGGAACTGAAGAAGCTTCTTGGATGAGAAGCAAAACGTCTTCAAGGAAAAACAAACTCCAAAACTCTTGAAAAAGCATCTTTGAGTTTTCCTGACCTTGTTATTTTGCGTTGCTCTACTGAAATTCCTTGGGGTAAGAATCCCCCTGTTGTATTTTGAACCTTTAATAAGCCATGTTTATTTGCAGAGAGGATAAGAGTGTGTGTGTGTTTGCCCATAACAAAACAAGCATCACAACACAAACTCTTTCCTTTTTCTATGTGTGTCATGATGCTGCATGCAGGCACATAAGGAGCAGTGCTTCGGTTGCAGTGCCCGTTTCGTCATTCTGCAAAAAATGTTGGGCTCAGCTGATGTCTTTGGACCAAAGCAAGAAAGATGGGTGCCTCTGAATTACGGTGCTGGAGATAATGATTCAGAAAACCCTGAATGCAAGAAGGACGAATCATTCAGTTTTATTGGGGTGGGGGTGGGAAGAGAGAGGCTGCTTACCGAAAGCTCAAAGGAGGAAGCTAAAGACTGAATATTTCAGATGTAGAATGCAAAGATGGAAAAATGGAAGAGGCTGTATGTGCGAATGACCTTGGGATGCAGGAGGAAGAGCTGCAGAATAGATGACAGTCATGTAAAAAGTATCTCAGGAACAAAAAAAAGAGGAAATAAGTCTTCAAAGAGATTGGCGCTAAGCATTTGAGGTACTCCGAATAAGACACAACAGCTCTGATCTTTATTGTAAGGTAAAGGTAAAGGTTCCCCTTGCACATATGTGCTAGTCGTTCCCGACTCTAGGGGGCGGTGCTCGTCTCCGTTTCAAAGCCGAAGAGCCAGCGCTGTCCGAAGACGTCTCCATGGTCATGTGGCCGGCATGACTCAACGCCAAAGGCGGACGGAACGCTGTTACCTTCCCGCCAAAGGTGGTCCCTATTTTTCTACTTGCATTTTTTTTTACGTGCTTTCGAACTGCTAGGTTGGCAGAAGCTGGGACAAGTAACAGGAGCTCACCCCGTTACACGGCACTAGGGAGTCGAACCGCTGAACTGCCGTCCTCTCGATCGACAAGCTCAGCGTCTTAGCCACTGAGCCACCGCATCCCTTACGAATTTTATTGTAAGATTCCATTAATAGGATCTTGCAAGATTGAACGTATTTTCTTCTCTCTTTCCCTTTCGTTTTCTGGAAAACTAGAAAGGGTACCCCGTCTGCTTCCCATGCCCTCCCTCTTTCTGTAGGCTGAGATACCTTTTACGTGACCGTTATTCAGTCTGCAGCTGTTCCTTCTGCCTCCCAAGGTCATTCGCACAGGGCATTAACAGAGGCCAACTCCATCCAAGGTCTCAGCAGCTCTGATTGGACTCGGCTTTCAAGGTCATCTCTTGCTTGGCAAAGATGCTCATTTCTGCATGTAATGTAATGTGCATTTAAAGGATACACCGATATTAGTTGTCCTTGCCTCAACCGTTTTTGGGGGAGTGCAGAGGCCTGGGAGGTTACCCCTTCCCCATCTTGCTTCTCAGGAACTTCCATCCACCCTTACTCGCTGCATGCCTGCCTCCGCGGCTGTTTCCGACAGCTGCTTTGCTGTTTTGCCAACCTGACGGACTGCTTCGGTGGCCGGCCCTTTTTTAAAATCCCTTTTCTAGACACTTCTTCTCGCAAAGATGGAGAGCTGCAGGAACTGTCTCTCCAGCAAAAATTTCCTGAAATTACTCAGTCACCTTGTCGTAAAGGCAGGCAGGAGCTCATCAGCCCCTGAATAATTGAAGAGGCTGCAGATTGGCAGTGCAGTGCCGCCTTCGCTGGCTGGCTGGCCGGACGGCCGACCCCGTGTGCTGCAGAAGCCTTTTACAACATCAGCCGGCTGCTGCCTCACTTCCTCTGTATTTCCTTCTTCCTTCTCTTCTTTTCGGTCAAAGGAAAGGCTGATCCAGCGCAGGCCTCACCTGGTGGGAGGTTCTGTCCAGAGTGAGGGGAGAGCGTGCGTGCAACACGGCCGAAGGGCCTGATCCTGAACGCTTAAGCCGGTGCACAGTTTCGGTGATTAGATTCACCTCCTCCGTTCAGCCGCATGCAAACTAACCAAAGGCCGCTCTAGTTGGGCTTAGCCAGCTGTGCAAAGGCAGCCAATTAGATCCTGCCTGCGTTGTGCAAATCTTATTTCGGATTCTCCATGGACGGGCATATGTGGATAGGATTCAGCCGGTTCGGGTGAATCGGTAGTTAAATTTCTGGCTGGCCCCACCCCTCCCCTCCCCGTCCCTTCCGGGAGTCCCCACTCGTCCCATTTTGGCTCCCAGGTAAGTGCAGGGAGGCCTACTAGGCCCAAAACGGGGTGCGTGGGGGCTGCGTGCCCCCATTTTTGCCCCATTTTGCGACCTTTCCTGCCATAGTTGTTAAGTGAATCACTGCAGTTGTTAAATGGGTTACATGGGTGTTAAGTGAATCGGGCTTCCCCATTGACTCTGCTTGTCAGAGGGTCTCAAAAAGGGATCGCATGACCCCGGGACATTGCAACTGTGATAAGTATTAATCAGTTGCCAAATGTCTGAATTTTGATTGAGTGGCCATGGGGATGCTGCAACCCCATAGTGTTGTGGCCCGTTAGCGGCCTGTGCAGCTAGTAGCTGATTCCGACAGCGAGGAGGCTGGTGTGGTGCAGCCTGTGCAGCTGGCACTCGAGTAGGACAATGAGGAGGCTGGAGAAGATGTGGTGCCAGAGGCGGAGATTCAGCCAGGGCCTTCAGAACCTCCAGAAGCTCCCATAAGTGAAGAGGAAGAAGAGGAGGAGCCTCTTCTCGATGCACGGGCGCACAGAGCTGCCAAAAGGCAGGAGTGGCTCCTCAGGAGGAGGTCTCCTCGAGAGTAAGGCTTGGGGCTAATTGGCCACTCCCTTAGCCTATTTAAGGAGGAACCCCACTTGCAGCAAACTGTAGGGAACAACTTTAGTTCACTCTCCTTCGCGTCTGGATTCTCTGCAAATTGCTTTTGGGCTTTCTGCCAACCATGGTAAGATGACGATTATTTATTCTTTGGATTCTTGTAGGCTGTTAAGAAAGTCAATTAACAGCCTTTGTTTGAAAAAGACTGGTTTAATTTAGTAAACTAAGGTTTGTACATATTTTTTTTTGTGTGCTGCGTTCTTTAGGGTCCGTAGTTGGGGCAGAACACATCATAAGTATGAATCAGTTGCGAAACGTCTGAATTTTTGAACACGTGGCCACGGGGATGCTGCAACCGTCATAAGTGTGAAAAATGGCAAAAGATCGCTAAGTTTCCCCAGTTGCTAAACAAATGGTTATAAGTCAAGGACCTCCTGTATTTATTTTTTTTAAAACCTTCCCAGCTTTCTTACTTGATGTAAAGGCCTGGTCTTAAAAACCAGCCGATGCTTCACTAGCTGTTATATGATGATTCGAGAAATGGGACAGCAGAGAAACAACACAAAAATAACCCGACAAAGAACGACCATCACATAACCCGTGATTCACTTGCCCTACTTGATTTGAGACCCTCCTTCCTTCTCTTGTTTTTGCGTCCCGGAAATAGGTTATCAAATTCCCCCTGCTGCAACCCTCTCGTTTTGAAAAGCGAAGGGATTTAAAAAAAAAAGAAAAAAGATGGAAGAGAAAACGATGAGCAGTCAAAATATTCAAGCAGGCTCCATTAATATCCGTGGAAAAGAAATGGGGCCGTCTCCAACCCCGTGCCCGTCTTTTCAGATCTGGGACTCGGTAGAAAATGAGGCTTTGCTGGGTGAAGGTCAGGTAAAAAAATTGAGGCCAACGAAAGGAAAACAAACAAACAAACAAACAAACAAACAAACAAACAAACAAACCCACAAGGTTTGTTGAGCAAAGAGGGAGGAGGAGGGGGAGGAAGAGGAGGAAGAGGAGGGGGAGGAGAACTGTGGGGTCCTTGGTGCTCTCTGACTTTGGTTCTTTTCTTTTAGACGTTTCATTACCCAAGTAGGCAACATCATCAGTGCTAGAAGCGAGCGGGGTTTGCAGGGAGGGGGAGGAGGAGGAGGAGGAGGAGGAAGAGGCGGAGGAAGAAGAGAGGACGCAAGCAAGCAAGCAAGCAAACAGAAGTGTGTGTGTGTGTTAGATTTGTGCAGGGTTTTTTTTCTCGGTGTGCATTTACATCTCTGGTGCCTGTGCCTGGGATGAGATCCAGGTAATTGCACAGACGCCTCTGAGCAACTACGCACTGCAGTCAGGCAGCGCAAGTGATCCTAGAAGTGTGCTTGTTTGTGGGGAGGGGCTTTGGGGGGGGGTTGGTTTGAACCAAGGGGAGGACTAGCCCCATCCCCTGCTGGATGGAAAAAAATCTCTGGGCCTCGTGCCATGGAGCAGGTTGGAGAAGTTGGCAGGTGCTGTCTCTCAAGCTGGTTTTGGGAGGGGGGTGGGGGATGAGCAGCGATACTGTAGATCGCTTTTTCAAAAAAACAAAACGAAACACCCCATCTGCCTCCCCGTTTTAGAGGGCTATTTTTATACTTTCAGTTTGTAAGACGGCGTAATCGTTTTGGAAGAGTGGAGGCTTGGGAAATGGAAGAAGGCCACGTTGGCCATGCAGATTTTGCTGCCCTCTTGCGAGCTGCGCCGCATGCCTCACGATCCCTGTTCTCTCTGCCCTGCCCTGTAGATTTATTTATTTATTTATTTTATTAAATTTGTATACCGCCCTTCTCCTGCAGGACTCAGGGCGCTGCACAGCCAAAAAAAAAAAAACATTCCAATACAAAATTTAAAATTATTAAAAGAATTACACAACTTTGGCCCAAAATTTAAAACATCCCAACTAAAACCCATAGACAATTAAAAATCTTAACATCTCAAAAATGAGACCTCCTCAGGCCCAGCTCAATCTGCAGGGGTGGCTTTTGGAGTTACGATCAGGGCAGTGGTGAAATCCAATTTTTTTTTTAACTACCGGTTCTGTGGGCGTGGCTTGGTGGGCGTGGCAGGGGAAGGATACTGCAAAATCCCCATTCCCTCCCCACTCCTGGGGGAAGGATATTGCAAAATCTCCATTTCCACCCCACTCGGGGTTCAGCCAGAGGTGGTATTTGCCAGTCCTCCAATCTACTCAAAATTTCCGCTACCGGTTCTCCAGAACTGGTCAGAACCTGCTGAAACCCACCTCTGATCATAGGTTACAAATAAGCAATCGGGAAACAATATCAATATAAATCGTAAGGATACCAGCAACAAGATTTGCCGAACAAACCCATCACAAACCGGTAGGCAGAGTTGAAAGCACCTGACTGCTCATTCTGCAGTCTGCTGTGAATTTGGAGTTGGGGTTCTTCAGCCTGGAGCATGTATGTATACATTAAAAAGAAGTCTAGAATTGTGTTTGTTAGCAAAACCCACAGATAGCATGGAAACTCTGCTTCCTGCGGCAAAATGCCGTTTCAAATGCCTACATTTGAACCAGAGGTGGGTTTCAGCAGGTTCGGACCAGTTCTGGAGAACCGGTAGCGGAAATTTTGAATAGTTCGAAGAACCGGTAGTAAAAATTCTGACTGGCTCCGCCCCCATCTATTCTCTGCCTCCCGAGTCCCAGCTGATCGGGAGGAAATGGGGATTTTGCAGTATCCTTCCCCTGGATTAGGGTGGGATTGGAGATTTTGCAGTATCCTTCCCCTGCCACGCCCACCAAGCCATGCCACACCCACTAAGCCACACCCACAGAACCGGTAGTAAAAAATTTTGAAACCTACCACTGATTTGAACGTAATATTATAGTAGGCCTACAAATGCAATTTTTTTTTTTTAATAAAAAAGTTTTTATTTTCTGATCAAACAAGTATACAATATAAACAATCATTCATACTATCATCAGAAAAAAAAAATCAATTTGGTAAACTCAATCTTCAACCCCTCCTTACCACCCCCCACCCCCGACTTCCCAGAACAAAAACAGGGCATAGATTTCACCAAACATTCGCTAAAATAAACTAGCTAACTGCAAGATTTAATAACTCCCAAAACCCCTTAACTCCCCTTTTACAATTTCATCAACCTCCCTTTATATAAACACAAAGTAACATGTGATCCAATAACTCTAAGAATTTTAAAACCATTAACAAATCTTAAACATTCAAACCTAAAAACATTTTTCCCCCTCCTATTTTTCTCAAAGTTCAGATATTTTGAAATCTCATAACAAAAAATAAACCTTAGATATTCACTAATTAAATTTCTACATTTTTATAATTAACCATTAGTACATTAACTAGAAAACCAAAAAAGATTAATCAACCATTAATACATCATATTTAAAAAATCAATATTCAACTTTATACTTTTTCCCCCTCAGTAGTTATAACACCTAAAACATAATCAATTTAAACCATGAATAGAACAACTGCAAAACCAAAAAAAAAAAAAAAATTAATCTTCCATTCTTGGTTTCTTATTTTGAAATCTCATAACAAAAAATAAACCTTAGATATTCACTAATTAAATTTCTACATTTTTTAAGTTTCTAAATTTCCCCCCTTCATTATTCCTCCCTCCAATTTTTAAAATTTAAAAGATAATCAACAACATAATTAACCATTAATACATAAACTAAAAAACCAAAAAGGATTAATCAACCATTAGTACATCATATTTAAAAATCAATATTTAACTTTATACTTTTTCCCCCCTCAGTAGTTATAATACCTACAACATAATCATTTTTAACCATGAGTAGAACAACTACAAAGCCAAAAGAAAAGGTTAATCTTCCATTCTTGCTTTCTTTTTATATTTTTTCCAATCTTTCTGCATCCCTCCTACTTCTATTTTGAGGAGGTTTTTCATTTTAATTTGAGGTTGATATAACTGCAAAAATTGTCCCCTTTTTAAAAAAGTTTCCTCTGATTTAGAGCCCCCAAATCGCCTCTTCATGCTTATATAAATCAGTTCATTCCTTCGTCTGTAAAACCAAAGTTTGTCAAGAGTTTGTGAAGAAAAGTTCAATTGTTTCTTTTCTATTAAATGTATAGATGCCACTGACAAGTCTCCTTCATCTTCTGAAACTTCGAAAGTCTGGTCATTTACTACTTTTTTCCAAACCAAGTCATAATTTTGAAGGATTCTATCAATTTTTCCGAAAAGAGCAGAGAGTAAGCTCGAAAATTCTTGAGAAAATTCTTCCACCCTCTCTGCTGCAATATCTCCTGAGTTGTCATCATGCTCCGTAGTTGTTTTGGTTTCCTCAGTCATTTCTGTTGTTATCCCTTTAACAATTGCTATTTGGTTACTTATAGCTGCAGTATGATTATTCATGGCTTCTTTTATAAATTCTGTAAGTTCTGCATCAAAATCTTTACAACTCTGTAAATCAGACAACTGTTTCGTTTCTGACACCTCCAAATAGCATCCAGCACTTTCAAGATCTCCTTTCTTAGAAGCCATTTTATTTTAAAGAAATTTTCTTTCTTCCCACAACCATAAAATCATAAAGTCAGAGCCATCCTTTTGAGCAGCATTCAGCAATTTCTTTATAAACAATCTTTTCCCAAACAGCTCTTCAAAATCTATTCCAGCAACTTAAAGCCAGTCTCTGAGCACGAGTCTGTTAGCAAAAACTTTTTCTAACTTTCCCTTTTAAAATCGCAACAAAGAAACGCCATCTTAACTTCCAGCTCAGAAAATCCAATTAGAAACATTGTATCCCCGGAGTTAAGTGTTATACTTGCAAAAAGCTTGTCCTCCTGCTTCCCCTAATCCTTCCCCTGGATTAGGGTGGGATTGGAGATTTTGCAGTATCCTTCCCCTGCCACGCCCACCAAGCCATGCCACACCCACTAAGCCACACCCACAGAACCGGTAGTAAAAAATTTTGAAACCTACCACTGATTTGAACGTAATATTATAGTAGGCCTACAAATGCAATATTGTCAGGGAGACAATCATCTATCATTTCTCTCTCTCTCTCATTTCCATCTCTCTCTCTCTCTCTCTCTCTCTCTCTCTCTCTCTCTCTCTCTCTCTCCTGTATCATTTATCTATATCTTCTGTCTGTCTGTCTATCTCTTTATCTATATGTGTCTCTGTTTCTCTGTGTAGCGTGTATATGTGTGTATACATATATATGGTATGGATTATGGATCTATCTATCTATCTCTCTATCTATCTCTCTATCTATCCATCCATCCATCATCTATCATTTCTCTCTCTCATCTCCATCTCTCTCTCTCTCTCTCTCCTGTATCATTTATCTATATCTTCTGTCTGTCTGTCTGTCTATCTCTTTATATGTGTCTCTGTTTCTCTGTGTAGCGTGTATATGTGTGTATACATATATATATAGTATGGATTATGGATCTATCTATCTTATCTATCTATCTATCTATCTATCTATCTATCTATCTATCTATCTATCTATCTATCTATCTATCTATCTATCTATCTATCTATCTATCTATCTATCTATCTATCCAATCCATCCATCCATCCATCCATCCATCCATCATCTATCATTTCTCTCTCTCTCTCATTTCCATCTCTCTCTCATTTCCATCTCTCTCTCATTTCCATCTCTCTCTCTCTCTCTCTCTCTCTCTCTCTCTCTCTCCCCTGTATCATTTATCTATATCTTCTGTCTGTCTGTCTATCTCTTTATCTATATGTGTCTCTGTTTCTCTGTGTAGCGTGTATATGTGTGTATACATATATATGGTATGGATTATGGATCTATCTATCTATCTCTCTATCTATCTCTCTATCTATCCATCCATCCATCATCTATCATTTCTCTCTCTCATCTCCATCTCTCTCTCTCTCTCTCCTGTATCATTTATCTATATCTTCTGTCTGTCTGTCTGTCTATCTCTTTATATGTGTCTCTGTTTCTCTGTGTAGCGTGTATATGTGTGTATACATATATATAGTATGGATTATGGATCTATCTATCTATCTATCTATCTATCTATCTATCTATCTATCTATCTATCTATCTATCTATCCAATCCATCCATCCATCCATCCATCCATCCATCCATCCATCCATCCATCATCTATCATTTCTCTCTCTCTCTCATCTCCATCTCTCTCTCTCTCTCTCTCTCTCTCCTGTATCATCTATCTATATCTTCTGTCTGTCTGTCTGTCTGTCTCTCTATCTATATGTGTGTCTGTGTCTCTCTGTGTGTAGCGTGTATTTGTGTATACGTATATATGGTATGGATTATGGATCTATCTATCTGTCTGTCTGTCTGTCTGTCTTTCTGTCCGTCCATCCATCCATCCATCCATCCATCCATCCATCCATCCATCCATCCATCATCTATCATCTCTCTCTCTCTCATCTCTCATCTCTATCTATCTACTGTATCATTTATCTATATCTTCTATCTGTTTGTCTGTTCTCTCTCTTTCTTTCTCTCTCTCCACATATATATATGTGTGTATGTACATGCATATTCTTTTGAGAGAGGGCAACAGAATTTAATCTTCAATGTGTGCCAGTGTGTTCACAGTAAAAAAAAATAACTAAAGCTTATCTTATCTTATCTTACATTTGGAAAAACGCACGTGCAGCAAATGGCAAACGCATAAAAGCTACCTGGGAATGTACGAACCTTTGGGAAAAAAAGACAAAAAAGAAAAAAGCAAAGACCACGGAGAGGAACAGTTACAGGCAGGTGGAGGAATCTCCGCTTCTCTGCCAGGGAGTATAAGCCGTATAAGCTGCGATCAGATTGCTTCTTCCGCGGCTTCTCTTGCCGACAAAGGAGCTGCTGCTTTGAAGGACGTTTTTTGGCAGAACCGGCTCTGAATGCTACTGACTCTCCCCCCCTTTGCCCCCCCCAGCGGCAGCTGGAGGAATCTAGGACAGAGGGAGGATGCGCGATGCTCACACCACTGCAGTGGGCCACTTTGGGCCTGGGGCAAGGCAGAAAGGAAGCAAGGAGAAACCATAGCCTCTTTTTATTTTGAGTTGAGGTCTCTGGCAGCTTGTCGGAGGGGGCAGCCGGCGGTTTCTTGCACGGATCTATTGATCTCCCGCGATTTCACCCCGACCGATGGAATGCGTGTGTTCTGTTCCAGAGCGAAAGCTTTTTTTTTTTTTTGAAATACGGGATGTGCCAAGGGCGAAGGAAGGCGGGAGAGTGGAGAACGATGGGCTGGCTTTTGTGCATTGCAATTTGCCCCGTTGAATGAATGAAGCGTCATAATCTGCAGTCACAGAATAGTGGGACTGCTTCCTCACAATGGACCAAGAGCAGAACCCACCAGAACAGAGTAAGAGAGTTGGAAGGGACCTTGGAGGTCTTCTAGTCCAACCCCCTGCTTAGGCAGGAAACCCTACACCACTTCAGACAAATGGTTGTCCAACATCTTCTTTAAAACTTCCAGTGTTGGAGCATTCACAACTTCTGGAGGCAAGGGGTTCCACTGATTCATTGTTCTAATTGTCAGGAAATTTCTCCTTAGTTGTAGGTTGCTTCTCTCCTTGATTAGTTTCCATGCATTGCTTCTTATCCTGCCTTCTGCCGCTTTGGAGAATAACAGAGTCGAACAAGACCTTGGAGGTCTTCTAGTCCAACCCTCTGCTTAGGCAGGAAACCCTACACCACTTCAGACAAATGGTTGTCCAACATCTTCTTAAAAACTTCCAGTGTTGGAGCATTTACAACTTCTAGTGGCAAGTCGTTCCATTGATTAATTGTTCTAACGGTCAGGAATTTTCTCCTTAGTTCTAGGTTGCTTCTCTCCTGGCTTAGTTTCCACCCATTGCTTCTTGTCCTACCCTCAGGTGCTTTGGAGAATAGCTTGACTCCCTCTTCTTTGGGGCAGCCCCTGAGATATTGGAAGGCTGCTATCATGTCTCCCCTGGTCCTTCTTTTCATTAAACTAGACATACCCAGTTCCTGCAACTGTTCTTCATACGTTTTGGCCAAGACCAGCATACTGTTGAAATGAAAAGAATCTAAGGATAAACAGGAGTTCGAATCCAAACCAATCAAAATCTTCTGGATTCTTTTGCAACCTTCTTACGTTGATGGTTCCCAGTAATCTAATAAACCAATCTATATTTTTTTTCTCTCAGAATGTTCCTGTTTTTGATTATGAAAATAATCACCATCCTCTTTAGAAAAAAAACATAATTTTTTCCCCCCCAGACAGCCTCTCCTTCCTGCTTGTTAAAATGAGACACACAGGTAATTACACCGCATCTGGGTTTGCCCTCTGGTTGACTTCACAGATTGTATTTACGGCTTTTATGTGGGTTCTTTGGTTTTGGGGTTGGATTGTGATATGAATCTAATAATTGCGGTTTGTGGATTTGGATTTACCACAGGGATCTCTGCCATTTTCAGGAGTGGTGCGGTGGCCTAGAGGTGGAGCTCTCGCCTCACGTTCAGGAGGCTGTGAGTTCGATCCTAGGCAGGTAGAGGCAAATATTTCTCTCTCTGGACACACTGAGAATATATCTGTCAGCACTTCAAGCTGCATTTACTCTAGTGCTGACATAAGAAGGAGAAGCGGAGGCATCTGGAAAGGGGCGTTTGACTTTTCACCTACTTATTTTCCCTGGAGATAATATCCCCTAGGAGATGGGATGGGAGGGGGGAAATTCCTTTGAGCTGGAGCAGTAGATTAGGGGTAGAGTGACTTGGAAGATGGCCAATGAGTGCAGAGGAGTGGGGAAAGGAAAGGGAGGGTTTTGGGTCAGGAAGTCAGTGTTGGCTACGATGGAGTCGGAGTTAGAATGTCGTGCTTAATAAATGGGAGTTTTTCATCACAGACTTTGTTTGAAATGCTATTTATTTGACACGACCTCGAAACCTGACAATATCTGCTGAACAAAACTCTGCATTGGCGACAGGAAGGGTATCCGGCCATTAAAACACTCTGCTAGCTCCATTCCAGGGGTGAAATCCTACCGGGTCAGACCGGTTCGGGCGAACCGCTAGGGATTATGGGCATCAGTTCACCGAATGGGTAGCAATCACCCCTCGTTGGCACTATCCATGCCTGGCCGGTCGCCGCTCACCTCTTCTGGCCTCTCGGTATTCCACAGAATTCAATGTCAAATGCAGCAGAGAGAATGCTAACTTTTCTCCCTCTAGAGGACAAGACAAGAAACAATGGATGGAAACTTATCAAAGAGAGATCCGACCTAGAATTAAGAAGAAATTTAACGACAGTCAGAACAATTAATCCGTGGAACGACTTGCCTCCAGGCAGTTTCTCACCAGATTCTGAGACTGTTCTGATTTTTCCCTGCCTTCAGCTTTGGTAACATCTGAACGGTTCCAGTGCTGAGAAATTCTTCTCAGACCAAATTGCTTCTTAACTAATGCTTACGCTGCAGGTTTCTGCTTTTAACTGCCAGGCTTGGGGCCATGCCAAGACCCTTATCGCTGCACATGGATCACTGAACTCTAAGGAAAAGAGGGAGGAGGGAGAGAGGGAGGAAGGAATGAGGGAGAGAGGGAGGAAGGAAGGAAGGAAAGGGAGAGGGAGGGAGGGAGGAAGGGAGGAAGGAAAGAGGGAGGGAGGAAGGAAGGAATGAGGGAGAGAGGGAGGGAGGGAGGAAGGGAGGAAGGAAAGAGGGAGGGAGGAAGGAAGGAATGAGGGAGGGAGGGAGGAAGGAAAGAGGGACGGAGGGAGGAAGGAAGGAAAGAGGGAGGGAGGAAAGGAAGAAGAGAGGGAGGAAGGAAGGAAAGAGGGAGGGAGGGAAGAAGGAAGGAAAGGGAGAGAGGGAGGGAGGGAGGAAGGAAAGAGGGAGGGAGGGAGGAAGGAAGGAATGAGGGAGAGGGAGGAAGGAAGGAAGGAAAGAGGGAGGGAGGAAAGGAAGAAGAGAGGGAGGAAGGAAGGAATGAGGGAGAGAGGGAGGGAGGAAGGAAGGAAAGAGGGAGGGAGGGAGGGAGGGAGGAAGGGAGGAAGGAAAGGGAGGGAGGAAAGGAAGAAGGGAGGGAGGAAGGAAAGGGAGGGAGGGAGGGAAGAAGGGAGGGAGGAAGGAAGGAAAGAGGGAGGGAAGAAGGAAGGAAGGAAAGAGGGAGGGAGGGAAGAAGGAAGGAAGGAAGGAAGGATGAAAGTGGACTTTCTTGTTTTTTTTCTTTTGAAGACCTTTCACTTTTCATCCAAGAAGCTTCTTCAACTCTGACTGGATGGTGAGGAATGGAAGGATTTATATTCCTTGCAGACAGCTGGTCATTTGCATCCTTTTAGGAGGTCTTTGAAGCCCTTGGAGGTTTATCTGTGTCCCCAAGGTGGAGGCAAATGACCAGCTGTCTGCAAGGAATATAAATCCTTCCATTTTCCACCATCCATCTAGAGCTGAAGAAGCTTCTTGGATGAGAAGCGAAACGTCTTCAAAAGAAAAAAAAACGAGGTCCAGTTATCTCCTGAAAAAAGCGCCTTTGGGGCAACCATGACCTGTGACCGAGAATCACTATAAACGTTTAGCCATGGGGATGGTCATAAGTCGCTTTTTTTCAGTGCTGTTGTAACTTTGAACGGTCATTAAATGAGCTGTTGTAAGTCGAGGGCTACCTGTCTACGGGAGTGGGAGTTATCTGGGCTCCAAGACACGTATGGATTCTGCAGCAGTTCAGGAAAGTCTTTAAAGCCAGATGGTTCCAGAGGTCCAGGCCGTGTGTCCCCAGAAAGAGAGGGCTTTGGAGTCCTTGGTGGTCTCAGAGTTTAATTGTTTCCTTGCAGACTGAAGTCCCTGTCGGTATGATCCGTGATCTGGCAGATCTTGGGTTTAGACAGGCGTGTTTCTATTTTCAAAATACGCCAAGATGACCTCAGCGGCTTCCTTGAAATACAAGCCAACTTAGTGTGCAGAGCCCATCTCTCTCTCTCTCTTCCTCTGTGTGTGTGTGTGTGTGTGTGTCTGTCTCTTTCTCTCTCTGTGTATGTCTATGTCTATGTCTCTCTCTCTCTCTCTCTCTCTCTGTGTGTGTCTCTCTCTCTCTGTCTCTTTCTCTCTCTGTGTCTCTGTCTCTTTCTGTGTCTCTGTCTCTCTCTCTCTCTCTCTCTGTCTCTCTCTCTTTCTCTCTGTGTGTCTCTGTCTCTTTCTCTCTGTGTATGTCTATGTCTCTCTCTCTCTCTCTCTCTGTGTGTGTGTGTGTGTGTGTCTGTCTCTTTCTCTCTCTGTGTCTCTATGTCTCTTTCTGTGTCTCTGTCTGTCTGTCTCTCTCTCTGTATCTCTCTCTTTCTCTCTGTGTGTCTCTGTCTCTTTCTCTCTCTGTGTGTCTTTCTGTGTGTGTCTCTCTGTGTGTCTCTTTCTCTCTCTCTCTCCTTCTGTCTCTCTCCCTCTCCCCCACTCCTTCTCTCTCTCCCCCACTCCTCCTCTCCCTCTTTCTTTCTTTCTTTCTTTCTTTCTTTCTTTCTTTCTTTCTTTCTTTCTTTCTTTCTTTCTTTCTTTCTTTCTTTCTTTCTTTCTTTCTCTGTCTCTCTCTGTCTCTCTGTCTTTCTCTCTGTGTGTCTCTCTCTCTTTCTCCCTCTCTCTGTGTCTCTCTCTGTCTCTCTGTGTGTCTCTGTCTCTTTCTGTCTCTCTCTCTCTGTGTTTCTCTGTCTCTCTTTGTGAGTCTCTATGTCTCTCTGTCTGTGTGTGTGTCTCTCTCTCCCTCTGTCTCTTTCTGTCTCTCTCCCTCTCTCCCACTCCTTCTCTCTCTCCCCCCACTCCTCCTCTCTCTCTTTCTTTCTTTCTCTGTCTCTCTCTGTCTCTGTATCTCTCTCTCTCTCTCTCTGTGTCTCTCTTCTCTATCTCTCTAGCTCTTTCTCTCTCACTGTGTGTGTGTGTCTCCGTCTCCATCTCTCTCTCTCTCTCTCTCTCTCTCCCTCCCTCCCTCCCTCCCTCCCTCCCTCCCTCCCTCCCAAACAGCAGTCTGTCATCTCCCCTGGACTGCTGGACTGGCTCTCTCTCCAAGAGAGAATGGCTGAGTAACTCAGGATGATTGAGGGAGATTTTGCTCTTTTCTCCGGTTCTGATCAGCGAGAAAGATGGAGAGGGCACTGGGCCAATCGAAAGGTGAGAGCGAGCAAGGGCTGTGATTCAAGGGAGAAGGTAATCGACAGCATAAGGCGAAACCATCTCCCTGGGTCGGCCCCTCTGCCATCCTCCGGCAGCAATTAAAAACAATTAGTGATTCGTGGAGGATGCGAATGGTTTCTCGGCACTGGGCTCGGAGGAGAGGCTGCAAAGGATGGGAGTTGGAGGTTTAAAAATAAGAGGGGGGAAAAACGTACAGCATTCTGGTATTACCAAGCAGAATAAGACCTCAGTTTTCTGGGGGTGGTGGGGGAAAGACATAATTTAATGCTGTAAGCCACTCAAGAGTCGCTTCGAGATGAGATAGGTGGTTAGTAGGTAGGTAGGTAGGTAGGTAGAGAGAGAGAGAGAGAGAGAGAGACAGACACAGATACAGAATATAGAATACCAGAGTTGGAAGATTTGGGAGGTCTTCTAGTCCAACCTCTATACCAGAGGTGGGGTTTTAGCAGGTTTTGACCAGTTCTGGAGAACCCGTAGCGGAAATTTTGAGTAGTTCGGAGAATCGGTAGTAAAAATTCTGACTGGCCCCGCCCCCATCTATTCTCTGCCTCCCGAGTCCCAGCTGATCGGTAGGAAATGGGGATTTTACAGTATCCTTCGCCTGGATTGGGGAGGGAATGGAGATTTTACAGTATCCTTCCCCTGCCACGCCCACCAAGCCATGCCATGCCCACCAAGCCACACCCACAGAACCGGTAGTAAAAATTTTTAAAACCCACCACTCCCCTATACCATTTTCGACAAACGGCTGTCCAGTCTTGTCTTTTCCGGCCTGAACAGGGGGTTGGACTAGAAGACCTCCAAGGTCCCTTCTGTTATTCTGTTCTGTTCTATTTCATTTTTTTTTTTAAACCTTCGATCTGGTGGTTTTTCCATGCCCTGGTCTGCTGCGACAGAGAACCTTCTGGCGTTCAATATTAAATTTTGGAGCTGTTTAGCAGCAAGGAGAAATACGGCAGGAGTGGTGTTATAAATCTATATTTAGGGGTCCATCCGGGTCACCAAGCATGCTTTCATTTAAATGGATCTTCTAGTTCTCATGAAAAATGAATCCTTCCATGTTTCGCTACATACCGCAGGGACCCACGGAAAGGAATGGTTGGCTTGAGAAGGGATTGCAAGACCAGAGTGCCTTTTCTTGAGGCCTTTGTAAGATGCTGCGGGACAAAACGTACCATAAATATGTCTAATGCCACATCAACTTGGTTTAATTATATATCTCTCTATATATCTATATATGTTTTCTGAGGTTTTTGCAGGTGTTTGTATGTAGGTCTTTGGTTATTCGGGTTTTCTCCCACGTAAAATTGGAAGTGTCTTGGCGACGTTTCAACGAAGTCTCATTCGTCATCTTCAGGCTGGTGTTTTCGGCTTCGTGCTTCTAGGAGCAATGTGTGATCGCAGCTGTTTCTTCCTTTTAACTGCCAGTGGGGGTGTGAACTGATTGGGTGGGAGCTTGGCTGTGTTCTGATTGGGTGGAGGGGTGTTCTGATTGGTTGGGGGCTTGGCTGTGCTCTGATTGGATGGGGGGTTGGCTGTGCTCTGATTGGTTGGGGGTGTGTTCTGTTTAGGTGGGGGCTTGGTTGTGCTCGGGTTAGATGACGAATGAGACCGTCGAAACGTCGCCAAGACACTTCCAATTTTACGCGGGAGAAAACGCGAATAACCAAAGACCTACATACAAACACCCACAAAAACCTCAGAAAATATATATAAATATAAATATAAATATAAATATAAATATAAATATAAATATAAATATAAATATAAATATAAATATAAATAATATAAATATAAATAATATAAATATAAATATATATGCATTTTTGAATACAGTGTATGAATGCAGGGTGTTAGTTACACAAACAAAGACCAAACGAAAAAAAAAGACTTATATCTGTTGGGAATAATACCAGAAGGTTACGATAAAGGGACCACATCAGTGGTGAAATTCAAATTTTTTTTACTACTTGGTAAAGTAGTTTACCAAGCTTGGTGGGCGTGGCTTGGTGGGCATGGCAGGGGAAGGATACTGCAAAATCTCCATTTCCACCCCACTCCAGGGGAAGGATACTGCAAAATCCCCATTCCCTCCCCACTCTGGGACCACCCAGAGGTGGTAGTTGCCTGTTCTTCGAACTCCTCAAAATTTCCGCTACCGGTTCGCCAGAATCTGTCAGAATCAACCCTCCGCTCAAGCAGGAGACTTTATACCAATGCAGACAAATGGCTGTCCAATCTCTTTTTAAAAACCTCCAATGATGAAGCACCCCCAACTTCTGGTGGCAAGCTGTTCCACTGGTTAATTGTCCTCACTGTTAGGAAGTTTCTCCTTAATTCCACGTTGCTTCTCTCTTGGATCAGTTTCCATCCATCGTTTCTCGTCTTGCTTTGAAAAATAAGTCGGCCCCCTCTTCTTTGTAGCAGCCCCTCAAATACTGGAACACTGTTATCATGTCACCCCTAAGCCTTCTTTTCTCTAGATTAGCTTTACTCAGTTCCTGCAACCATTCTTTGTATGTTTTAGTCTCCGTTACAAGTTTTTATGATAAAGAGTTTTCTGTTATGACAGAAATTACTGCTCAGTTTTTTTTTTAAAAAAAACAAGCTTTAAAAGAGTTATTTCTTATGATGTGGGCTGTTTCTTTTTCTTTAAAAAGAAATGTCTGGGATTCTGACACACCCTGGCATTACCAAGAATCAGGATTCTGCCTCTGCAGATAACAGCAGCCTGTACTATCAACTCTACTGTTAAATGTAGTAGCCCTGAGTTATACAAAGGCTTTGGAAGGAGGTGGGGTCCCGCTTTTTCTCCAGTGTGAATGGAAGGAAGGAACGGCTGCACAAAGAGAAACTCTCTTATAGTGCTATATTGTGTGATATACGCAATGCACACTCACGCTCTACATCTGTAATATATAATGTGTTTTAGTTTCTGGCTGTGCACCGCCCTGAGTCCACTAGGAGAAGGGCGGTATACAAATGGAATAAAATAAATAAATAAATAAATAATTGTAATAGTATTGTAATAGTATAATAGTCATTGTAATAATTGTAATATATACATTACTATTTTTGTGTATAAGATAGATAGATAGATAGATAGATAGATAGATAGATAGATAGATAGATAGATAGATAGATAGATAGATGATGGATGGATAGGTAGAACTCTCTATCTCGACAACTTTTATAGTACTATATTGTGTAATATTGTTGTATATTGTGTAATTTTGTATGTGATGTTTTTATTCTTGGCTGTTCACCACCCTGAGTCCAGTGGGAGAAGGGCGGTATAAAAATCTAATAAAATAAATAAATAAATAAATAAATAAATAAATAAATAAATAAATAAATAAATAAATATATGCAATGCATAGTCACACTCTACATCCGTAATATATAATAGTAATAGTATAATAGTATAATGGTAATAGTAATAATTGTATTATATACATTACTACTTTTGTGTATAATATAAGATAGATAGATAGATAGATAGATAGATAGATAGATAGATAGATAGATAGATAGATAGATAGATAGATAGATGAGATAGATGATGGATGGATGAATGAATGGAATAATGGATGGATGGATGGATGGATGGATGGATGGATGGATAGAGCTTCTATCTCAACAACTTTTAAGATATTATAGTACTATATTGTGTAATATATGCAATGCATAGTCAAACTCTACATCTGTAATATATAATAGTAATAGTATTATAATAGTATAATAGTAATAATTGTAATATATATATTACTATTTTTCTGTATAATATAAGATAGATAGATAGATAGATAGATAGATAGATAGATAGATAGATAGATAGATAGAAGAGATAGATGATGGATGGATGGATTGATGGATGGATGGATGAATGGATGGATGGATGGATGGATGGATAGAGCTTCTATCTCAACAACTTTTAAGATGTTATAGTACTATATTGTGTAATATATGCAATGCATAGTCAACCTCTACATTTGTAATATATAATAGTAATAGTATTATAATAGTATAGTAATAATTGTAATATTACTACTTTTCTGTATAATATAATATAATAAATATAGATAGATAGATAGATAGATGATAGATAGATGATAGATAGATAGATAGATAGATAGATAGATAGATAGATAGATAGATAGATATAGATAGAGCTTCTCTCTATTTCAACAAATTTTAAAATGTGTGGTAACTGGACTTTCTTATTTTTTTAAAAATTGTTGTTAAGCATTTTGCTTCTTAGATTTTTCAAAGCCGGCTGGGGAATTCTGGGAGTTGAAGTCCACACATCTTAAAGTTGCCAAGGGTGAAGACTCCTTCTGATTCCACACAACATTTTAAAGCTGAATCGACCCTTTTCTTTGCTCACACCATAAACTCAGCCATAAAACAACAAAACAGGCTCGGTTCACTCCCACCTCCCCACCCACCCCCAATTAATTCTAACTCATGCTTGCAAGGGGACAATGGATATATTTGGAGAAGACATGGACATTCCAACTTAGGGAAAAGACGTTCCTGGCCAACATTTGAGCCAGCTGTTCCTTCTTCTCTAATCTCCAGAGCCCAGAATGTGACTCCCATCTTCCACAGCTGGCATCTGCAGATAAAGGCCCCAGCTTAGCCTAAAGGGCTTGAGTCAGTAGAGACTTTGCTCGTGTAAGTGTGCAAGCAGAAAGTGTGTGCGTGGAAGGGAACATGATGTCCAGTTTCAGGTGGCCCTGGGGGGTAAGTATCTGGGGTCATGGATGGTGTATTTTCTGTTGGGGTTCTTCACTTTTGTCTTCAGCCATCACATAGTTTTTGTTTTTTTTAGTTTTTTTTTAATTTGATTTATATGCCGCCCTTCTCCGGAGACTCAGGGCGGCTCACAATGTGCTCAGCAATAGCCTTCATCCTTTTGTATATTTTATACAAAGTCAGCTTATTGCCCCCACAACTGGGTCCTCAATTTACCTACCTTAGAAAGGATGGAAGGCTGAGTCGACCTTGAGCCTGGCGAGATTCGAACCCTGCAGTAATTGCAGGCAGCTGGTCTTAATAACCAGCTTAATAACAGGGTGCCTTAAACCACTGTACTACCAAGGCTCTTAGCTTTTCTTAGCAGCTCTGAAACAGGGGCGTTAGCAAACCATGGTTTACAGAAATGTGTTTTGAATTGGAATCTCACTGCAGTATTTCAACCCAGCCTTATTCAACCTTTTCTTCTTTTGGAGGCAAGGAAAAGAAGAGGTGAAGACACAGAAAGCTACCAGTATCTAGTAAGAGGCATTTTGCTTCTTGGAAGTAAGACAATAGCAGTTTGATGTCTATGGAGATTCTCAATCCATCCCAGTCATGATTATCATGGTTATGAATTTGCAGAACTGAACTGCTGTTGAACTAAAAGTGCTTTTCTTAAAGGTAACTGGGACTCTCTTATTTTTTTGTTTTAATTGTTGTTAAACATTTTGCTTCTTAGAGTCTCAAAGAAAAAAAAAAAACCCCAAGAAAATCCAGTTGCCTTTTGGAAAAGAACTTTTTTTTTTTTTTAATTTGATTTATATGCCGCCCTTCTCCGGAGACTCAGGGCGGCTTACAGTGCGTTAAGCAATAGCCTTCATCCTTTTGTATATTTATACAAAGTCAGCTTATTGCCCCCACAATCCGGGTCCTCAATTTACCTACCTTAGAAAGGATGGAAGGCTGAGTCAACCTTGAGCCTGGTGAGATTCGAACCTGCAGTAATTGCAGGCAGCTGGTGTTAAATTACAATGCATTAGTCTGCTGAGCTATCCAGGCTCCTTTTAGTTCAACAGCAGTTCAGTTTTGCAAATTCATTGGCTAGTTAGCCTATGTCACAGAGGCCCCATTTAGGCACCTCCCTAATTAAACCATGGTTTGCAAAGCAGTGTCTGGCTTCTCAAATGTTAAGCCAAGATCAAAACAGCTTTATTATGGCTTAGGTGTTAGTTGCATGAACTCGAGAAGGCTGGGATTGGTTCCTGCCTCAGACGAAGTCCTTCTTTGAATCGTGGCTTGCTGACTTGATTGGATGCACATTACTAAACCATAATTCATGCTTTACAAACTGCAGTTGCCGACTTTGCAGAGTGCACTTAGATTAAACTAAACCAACCTCTGTAGGTTCCCCCCCCCCCCCCCCCATACTTCTTCTATTAGACTGCAGGGCCCAAGCTTAACATCTTTTAGCTGGGGAATTCTAGGAGTTAAAGTCCACAAATCTTAAAGATGCCAAGACTGGATACCCTTGTATTACACCGAATAAACAGAGGGGAAGGGTTGGAATTAAAACTGCCAAGGGAATAAATTTTGCAATGAGTAGGATCCAAACATTTCAATTTCTTTTGACTTCTCTTTCCAAGGTCTCTGATGGCTCTTTAGAGTAAAAAAAGTAGGCAGTAGGAGTTGGCTGATAGAGTCTGTCCAGAGATGCTTTGGAGGACAAGGTGGCAATCCCCAATTATTGCATCCTCTTCCCTTAAGGTAAAGGTTCCCCTTGCACATATATGCTAGTCGTTCCCGACTCTAGGGGGCGGTGCTCATCTCCGTTTCAAAGCGAAAGAGCCAGCGCTGTCCGAAGACGTCTCCGTGGTCTTGTGGCCTGCATGTTGTTGGGCTGCAGTTTGCTTTGTTTAATGTGTTTAATGTTGTCTCTCCCCAAAAGCTTTGGGTAGACAACATTTGCAAACATTCTATTGTTAGGTGTATTTTAAAACTTTCCGGCTCAGTGGAGTGGCAGAAACGGCAGAGACAGCGATGGCGGTGAGGGTGGGGGAGGGAAAGGGGATGGTTTTGCATGCACATATGCACCTTTTTCACAAACGCAGCTTCACGCATGTTTGCCCACCACTTCCATGGCCCTGTTCTGAACAGGATGCAGTCTGGCACTGGGCAGTAAATTAGAACCCTTGTCCTAAACAGTAGCTGGCTATGTGTCAAGCTGAAGCCCGCACAGAATGACTATCAAAACACATGGCAATTGTGCTTCCCCAGCCTGGCCAGGCTGCGGGATGACTGGCAGGGATGTATGTCCATGGGTGAATGTTTGTGTGTGTGTTTGTGTAATAATTAAGTCAAATTTGAAGAAAGGAGAGAGAAAGAAAGAGAAAGAAAAAGGAAGAAAAGAAACAAAGAAAGGAAAAGAGAGAGAGAGAGAGAAAGAGGGAGAAGAGAAAAAAAGGAAAGAAAGGAAAAGAAAGAGAAAGAGAGAAAAGAAAGAGAGAAAAAGAAAGAAAAGGAAGGAAGGAAGGAAGAAAAGGAAGGAAGAGAAGAAAAAGAAACAAAGAAACAAAGAAAGGAAAAGAAAGAGAAAGAAAAAAGAAAGAGAGAAAGAAAAAGAAAGAAAAGAAAGGAAGGAAGGAAGGAAGAAAAGGAAGGAAGAGAAGAAAAGAAAGGAAAGAAAGAAAGGGAGAAGAAAAAGAAAGAAAAAAGAGAAAGAAAAAGAAAAAGAAAAAAGGAAAGAAAGGAAAAGAGAGAAAAGAAAGAAAGAGAAAAGAAAGACGAAGGAAGGAAGAAAAGGAAGGAAAGGAAGGAAGAGAAGAAGAGAGAAAGAAAGGAAAAGAAAGGAAAAGAAAAAGAAAGAAAAGAAAAAGAAAGAAAAAAGAAAAGAAAGAAAAGAAAGGGAAAGGAAAGGAAGAGAGAGAAAGAAGAAAGTTAGAAAAGAAAGAAAGAAAGAAAAAGAAAGGAAGGAAGAGAAGGAAGGAAGGAAGGAAGGAAGGAAGAAAGAAAGAAAAAAAGAAAGAAAAAGGAAGGAAGAGAAGGAAGGAAGGAAGGAAGGAAGGAAGAAAAGAAAGAAAGAAAGAAAGAAAGAAAGAAAGAAAGAAAGAAAGAAAGAAAGACGTAGGATTTTCTTAACCCTCCTCTGGGTGGCAATTGGCTTAGCAGTCAGGCTGGTGCAAGTAGTAGAGGGATGCAACTCCCTTAGTTGTGAAGCCCTCCTTCTGAATTGTAACCGGCTCTTTGCTTCACACTTGACCCTGGCAGGAATAATTCTGAATGAAAAAACAAACAAACGAGGACAGACACCTCACAGCAAGAGGTGTTAACTCTGGAGAGGTGGCAGATTTTTTCTAGTCGTAAAATCGGGCCCTGCAAGCTTAAATTGTAATGTTGCACCGCGTTTATTTTTCTGATGTCCGTTAATAGCTTTTCTTGCATCTTAAAAACAAAGGCCGAGTCACAGGAATCTCCTAAAAGGATGGTGTGTTATTTATCACAGGGGGTTCCAACCTTGGCAACTTTAAGACTTGTGGACTTCAACTCCCAGAATTCCTCAGGCAGTCGTTCCATTGATTAATTGTTAATTAATTGAGTGAAGTGTTGTAGATGTAGGGTTGAGAAGCTGTGGAGCATTGGCTTGAGGTGTCTTTGGCAAGACGCAAGCAAACCCAAATGCCTGTTTAGCTCAGATGGTCCTTATCGGTGGTGAACAGTTGTCAACTTTTCAGAGAGGGGCCCCCCAGCGAGGACAAAACTTACGTTGTTGAGATATGTGAGATAACGGCCTGTTACTAAAGACCTACCCAAGTCTGCTACTCCCAATCGTGGGAGGGGAGAACTTGCGCCAAAGAGACCACCCTTTTGTAACCACGAGAAGGTGTGGTAGGCAACCTCACAAGCTGGCACGTCATCTTGGGACAAAGGATTTTTTTCTGAATTTCAGATCTCCTTCCACGCCAGTGAATTCTGCTACACAGCCTTGGACAAATAGGTTGAGTTTCGTAGCTAAATAGAATAGAATAACAGAGTTGGAAGGGACCCTGGAGGTCTTCTAGTCCAACCCCCTGCTTAGCAGGAAACCCTTCACCACTTCAGACAAATGGTTGTCCAATCTCTTCTTAAAAACTTCCAGTGTTGGAGTATTCACAACCTCTTTTCTTTCTTTCTTTCTTTCTTTCTTTCTTTCTTTCTTTCTTTCTTTCTTTCTTTCTTTCTTTCTTTCTTTCTTTCTTTCTTCCTTCCTTCCTTCCTTCCTTCCTTCCTTCCTTCCTTCCTTTCTTTCTTGGTTTGATTTATATGTCACCCTTTTCTGGAGACTCAGGGCGGCTTACAATGCATTAAGCAATAGCTTTCATACTTTTATATATACCTGCTTAGTAGGGCTTTTGCCGCCCCCCC
Organism: Pantherophis vulpinus; assembly: GCA_037215915.1. Classification (NCBI taxonomy): domain Eukaryota; kingdom Metazoa; phylum Chordata; class Lepidosauria; order Squamata; family Colubridae; genus Pantherophis; species Pantherophis vulpinus. The sequence continues at coordinate 32,042,764 of JAXLNS010000010.1, forward strand.
CCCCCCCCAAGCGGTGTTCTTTTTTTATACAAAGTCAGCTTATTGCCCCCACAATCTGGGTCCTCATTTTACCCACCTCGGAAGGATGGAAGGCTGAGTCAACCTTGAGCCCGGTGAGATTCGAACTGCCAAATTGCAGGCAGCAGGCAGTCAGCAGAAGTAGCCTGCAGTACTGCACTCTAACCACTGCGCCACTGTGGCTCATACAATAAATGGTAGGTTTTCCTTGCTGTTCAAGATCAGAGGCAAAGGAGATTTGCAGGTTGCACCCCTCTGTCCTGAGAAACATAGACATGAGCTGAGCATTTATACTCATCTCAGCTGAACATTGGAATCCTGCATCCAGTTTTGGTCACCACACTATAAAAAAAAGATGTGGAGACACTGGAAAGAGTGCAGAGAAGAGCAACCAAGAGGATTAGGGGACTGGAGGCTAAAACATACGAAGAACGGTTGCAGGAACTGGGTATGTCCAGTTTAATGAAAAGAAGGACCAGGGGAGACATGATAGCAGTCTTCCAGTATGAAAGGGGCTGCCCCAAAGAAGAGGGAGTCAAGCTATTCTCCAAAGCACCTGAAGGCAGGACAAGAAGCAATGGGTGGAAACTAATCAAGGAGAGAAGCAATTTAGAACTAAGGAGAAATTTCCTGAGAGTTAGAACAATTAATCAATGGAACAACTTGCCTCCAGAAGTTGTGAATGCTCCAACACTGGAAGTTTTTAAGAAGATGTTGGATAACCATTTGTCTGAAATGGCATAGAGTTTCCTGCCTGAGCAGGGAGTTAGACTAGAAGACCTCCAAGGTCCCCGCGAACTCTTGTTATTCTGTTAATAGCAAAAGGGCTCAAATGCTCGATATCCTTGTTGCGGGTCCCGATTGAGCTACACAATTATTATTATTTTTCTTTGCTTCCAATAATTTATCCAGTAGCAGTTGTGACTGACTCTTATAAGTCTTTGGCCTTGAATGGAGTGCAACTAACCTCATTTTGCTTCGTTCCTGAGCTCCGGCAGCTAAACAAAACCTGTTCTGATTTTATATTTTCAAGTCCCTGGGGAACTCGAACTCTTCCTTTAATGGTTTCAGGTACTCTGTCAAGCATTAAACGCCGTGCTTAGATAGTAACAGCGGTCTACCTTTTCATGTTGAACCTAACGCAGTCTCTGTTTTCCTGCCAAACGTCGTAATGGATTGCTACTTGCTGTGCAATTCAGGTTTCAGTAGCCGAAGGGAAAAAAAAAAAAAGAGAACGGCACACAGCTCACCTCCAGAAAGGACGTGCGGAGCAGGATGCTATTAAAGTCTTAGTAAGGGATCCGGGGTGGGGAAGGGAGGTGGCAGGTTGAGTAATGCGACACTGAAAATAGAGCCATGACAAAACTGCTGGTGCCATGGGTCTGTGTGACCATTAGGGGGCAGTGTTGAATGTGTTTGGGCTTTGGGGAATTTAGCATTGGTGAAACTCGCTTGGACTCACAATAGATACAAGCTGTGTTTGTCTGAAAGCTGGACCTGGCAGCTTCTTTAGGGTTGAGAGGGGGGAGAGGGAATAATGGGAGGAGTCTATGTGGACGAAGCTCCCAACAACCAAGAGCAGGATCTCTTCTTGAGGTTCATCGTAGGATTTGGCCTCCAGATCAATCCCCTTCCACTCTCCTTATCATCTACAATATTTCTCTTATCTCCAGACCAACCTCCTCTTTATTTTCGCTGCTCTTCAGTGCACGCTTTTTAGGGTCTCCGCAGCTTTTTTTGGTGTTCTGGTCACCACGATGCCAAAAACATGCGGAGACCCGAGAAAGAGGGCAGAAAAGAGCGACAAAAATGAGCAGTTTACAGAATCAGCATATTGCCCCCCCAACAATCTGGGTCCTCATTTTACCCACCTTGGAAGGATGGAAGGCTGAGTCAACCTTGAGCTGATCAGGATCGAACTCCTGACAGTGGGCAGAGTTAGCCTGCAATGCTGCATTCTAACCACTGAGGGAGGGAGGGAAGGAAGGAAGGAAAATAGCAATAGCACTTATATACCGCTTCACAGTGCTTTCCAGCCCTCTCTAAGCAGTTTACAGAATCAGCCTATTGCCCCCCAACAATCTTGAGTCCTCATTTTACCCACCTTGGAAGGATGGAAGCCTGAGTCAACCTTGAGCTTGGTGAGATTTGAACTGCCAAATTGCATTCAGCCGGCAGTCAGCAGAAGTTGCCTGCAGTACTGCACTGTAAACCGCTTAGAGAAGACAGTAAAGCACTGTGAAGCGGTATACAAGTGCTATTGTTAAGTAGTATAACTCATTTTTTTCCAGTGCAGCTTAACTCCAAATGGTCACTAAGTGAACTATTGTAAGTCGAGGACTACCTGAAGTGGAAGATTGCTACCAGGCCCCTCCCAATCCTTCTCTTTGTGAGGCTAAGAGATACCCAGTTCTCTTAACCATCTTGGCCACGTGCTGAGCGAAGTCCAAAGGAACCGCAGGACGTCTGAATTGGAGACTGAAAATGGGCGGCTGGGCCAGGCCGTTCCCGGAGACTCCCATGATGCAGCTGATAGTTATAGCTGTGCAATCCAGCTCTGCTTCCTTTTTCTTAAAAATTATTATTTTAGATCCATTACACTTAACTTGCCACTGCTGTGCCTTGCTGGCTGCAAAAGGGCCACTGGAGCTTACTCGAACTTGTTGCCTTTTTCGCCCTTGTTAGCGGAAGGAGCTGGCAAATCTCTGGGGCCAACTCCGGTGTTGACGGCAGAGTTCCCTGCCCAGCCCGGCGCAGCCTCCCTTTCCCCTGTGGCACTGGCACCTGCCCCTCCCCCTGGCAGTTTGTTGCCGGGAGGGAGGCAGAGAGCTATTAAATATCCCTCCTGACATAATGATGGGCGAGAGAAGGAGAGAACACAGTCCATTAGCATCTGGCTCACCCTGCAGCAGCAGAAGTGGCGGGTGACGGCGGGAGGGAAAGCGCTTGAATTTTTAGGTAGGATGCAATGCAACTTTCTGGCTCGCCCAAAAGTGGGGACAGGCAAAAGGCAGGAAGGCTGGAGAGAGGATTGATCGGGTTTCGGCTCAGGCCACTGGACCATGGCAGCACGGCAGAGCAAGTCCTATCCAGACACGGCTGTTGTAAGTATCCACCAGGCTTCCTCTCTGTGACAACAACACTCCACGCCCTGTCCTTGGCTTGGGAGCGTTGTGTTATCTTTCCAAAAGCTTCTGCCCTTTGCAAACAAGCTGGGGAATTCTGGGAGTTGAAGTCCACAGGGCTTAAAAATTGCCAAGGTTTTGGACACCTCTGGTGTAGACTGTTCCAGTGTTTGTGTTTTATTGGCTTGTGGTGGTGGGGGATTAACCCAGGTTCTACTACTACAGCCTTTTCAGGTGGACAACAACATAAGGGAACCTGCCCACGAAGATGTCTTAAGTGGCATTTTGGGGTACATCTGGTGACTTTCAGCCCCACACTCTTTCCTTTGGACACCTGTTCTCCCCTAAATTGCTGAGAGAACACAGGTTCTCTAGGCAGGGACCTCTGCTGCAGTGTTTTATCAAAGGTGGTTTATTGCAGGAATTCAGTGGCAAAACCATGAAAATGGCCTTTTAGCAAAATGTGCGAAGCTGAGTTGTGTGCATTTGTGTATGTAGACGAGTGTGACGTCTCCCTTCTTTGCCTTGTGTCCGTCTTCCCAATCTAAATCTCTTTCTGCCCCCAACTCTGATGCTGTTGTTTGATTTTGTTCACACAATGCATTCAACTGAAATATTGATAAGACCAGTGGTTGAATTGGTGTGCTCATTGTGGTTAGTTTTGATTGCTTTTTTTTTTTTTGGTATGGTTACAAAAGTGCCAGTAGAAGAAAACATGTGTAGCTCAGGGTTGAAATGAGGGGGTCCTTGGTGTTCTCTGAGCTCATGGTTTTCTTGAAGACATTTAATTAACCAACTAGGTAATGTCATCAATGCTAGAAGGGAGTGGGTTAGAGGAGGAGGACGAGGAGATGGTGGTGGAGGAGGAATGGGGGTTCCTTGGTGTTCTCTGAGCTCATGGTATTCTTGCAGACGTTTTATTACCCAACTAGGTAACCTCATCAGTGCTAGCACGGTTACAAAACTATCCACCAGAAAGTGGGGAAGGAAGGCTGCAAAAAACAGGGCTTTGCTTATAGAGGAAGAACTTCTTGAGTTTTTTTTAATCTCCCCTTGTGGAAACTCCCATTATGTGTGTTGGATAAACCCAGTCCGCTGTTTATTTACGTCCTGGGGGAACCAAGAAAATCTGGTTAACCAAATTAAGTACATTGTACGAAGAGCTCATCCATTGGGGGTAGTTTACTAAGCGGACCCCCTGCATGTTGTTATTAAAAGCACGAATTAATAGAATTGCGAGAGAAGCTGGGATGTTTATGGAGGAAAAGCTGCCATTTAGACTTCGACTTTGGCTAACTTTATTGTCACTTTAAATCTACACTGATCGGCATACATGGAAATGAAATTTCGTTGCATTTTTTCAACCTGGCGCCCTTTGTTGGCTTAGGACACCGTTCTGAGGTTGGGACGTTAAGTGGCTGCCCTCACTAATGGGAGGGGGGGTGCATTAGCAAACCGTCTTTCAGACTCTCCAAATATCTCAGAAAAGAAAGTGCAATAGGAGCCGAATATAAAACCAAACGGCATCTTCAAGATCTCGGAAGAGCAACCGCAGATGTTTGCGTGCAAGGATGTTCAGAGATGAGTGGTTTTTTTTCCAGACCTAGTGAGTAAGCCAGTTTGCAATTGCTAAGATTGAACTGGTCCAACTGTTTTCAGCCTGTTTTCCCGATTCAGGAAACTGAGGCTGTGACTTCTCAAATCCTCAGCCGGCACCGGGTAGAAGGATAAACTCCTGGGTTACCGTTCAGGAGGCGAAAAGATTTGAAGAAGGACCAAGCATTCTGGAATCCCTTTGTTTATATTTTTTAAAATCTCTTCTTGGCTGGCTTAAGAGTGTTAAATTATAATTGGATGGGCTATTATTATAACGCTTATAATTAAGCCCCCGGTGTTAAGAGTTACAGACAAAGATTGTAACAACAATTTTTGAGTAGGCGTTTTTGAAACTTTCTAACCAATCAAGCTGTTTCGTTGCATCAGGCTGTATGCAACGAAATTTCGTTTTAATGTATTCCGATTAGTTAGTGTACATTCAAAGTGACAATAAAGTCCTCTTCTCTTCTCTTCTCTTCTCTTCTCTTCTCTTCTCTTCTCTTCTCTTCTCTTCTCTGCTCTTCTCTGCTCTTCTCTGCTCTGCTCTGCTCTGCTCTGCTCTGCTCTGCTCTGCTCTGCTCTGCTCTCTTCTCTTCTCTTCTCTTCTCTTCTCTTCTCTTCTCTTCTCCTCCTCTCCTCTCCTCTCCTCTCCTCTCCTCTCCTCTCCTCTCCTCTCCTCTCCTCTCCTCTCCTCTCCTCTCCCTCTCCCTCTCCCTCTCCTTCTTCCTCTCCCTCTCCCTCTCCCTCTACCCTACTCTACTCTACTCTACTCTACTCTTGTAGCAAAACCAGCAAAATCTGGCAGGATCTAAGAACCCCCCAAACTGTTGAACAGACTCAGCTGTTGCACACTTCCGAGACTGGCAGCTTTCCAAACATGTTGATCAATGACTCAGCAGCCGGGGATGATGGGATTTGTTTAGTAGCTAAGAGCAAGGCTCCTGTAGATGCCCTGCTTTTTTGCTGGACCTTGGAATGTGCTTTGTCTATCTGGGCAGGTTTCTCTGATGGTTACAGGCTGGTGGTTTTGCGTGGAGACAAACCACTGTCCTCAACTCACAACCACCATTGAGCCCAAAATTTCCATTGCTAAGCAAGACAGTTGCTAAGTGAATGTTGGCCCATTTTACGGCCTTTCTTGCCACAGTTGTTAAGTGAATCACTGCAGTTCTTCAGTGAGCAACGCAATTGTTAAACGAATTTGGATTCTCCAGTGAAGGTCGCAAAAGGGGATTGTGTGATCCCGGGACACTGCAACCGTTATAAGTACATGCGTCTGAATTTTGATCACGTGACCATGGGGATGCTGCCGTGGTCATAAGTGTGACAAACATAAGTCACTTTTTCCAGTGCCATTGTAACTTTGAAAAGTCATGGCACAGACGGATGTAACCTGAGGACTATCTGGTCATCAGGAAAGGTTGAGAAAACTTCTCCGACGTCGTGCAGATTCAAGTCACTCAAAGCTTGCTTGGCTGCAGTTGGATACCAAGAGAAACTTTGCTCAACCCTGTCCCAAATCCCTTGACAAGAAGAGACCCGCTGAGAATTTTCCAGACTTTTTCCGGAAGTGAAAGGAATGGGAGCTTGGGAACGCAAGGTGGATGGCCAACCAACAAGATGGACGCTTTCCTAAAGTTGAGTTAGCAGCAGTTTAGGAAAGTTATCCCAAACACTTTGGAGGTTGTGTGAGGTGCCCATTCACAAATCTCTCCCCTATGTTCAGTGCCAAGCTTTTTCTTTCCGTCTAGTCTTTCTTTCTCTTCTCCTGAAGGCCTTCCTATTAGACCTGACACAGGAAGTTGGTGGCTAAATATAGTAGTGGAAGCTAAAACATACGAAGAATGGTTGCTGGAATTGGGTATCTCTAGTTTAATGAAGAGAAGGACCAGGGGAGACATGATAGCAGTCTTCCAATATCTCAGGGACTACTACAAAGAAGAGGGAGACAAGCTATTCTCCAAAGCCCTGAGGGCAGGACAAGAAGCAATGGGTGGAAACTAATCAAGCAGAGAAGCAACCTAGAACTAAAGAGAAATTTCCTGACAGTTGGAACAATTGATCAGTGGAACAATTTGCCTTTAGAAGTTGTGAAGAAGAGATTGGATAACCATTTGTCTAAAATGGTATAGGGTTTGTTGCCAAAGCAGGGGGTTGGACTAGAAGACCTCCAAGGTCCCTTCCAACTCTGTTATTCTATTCTAATCTTGGTTATCTCCACTTTTGAGAAAAGTTAAAAGACGAGATGAGTTTCTATTTCTGGTGCCTTGTCCAAGGGGTCAGATCCAGCCTGTTTTATCTTGGGCTGAACAGCAGAGGGATTCAGCCTTCCAAATTTCAGGGCTAAGTCAATGCCAGCTGCTTTGGCTACAAAGTCCATTCCCGAAACTGGCAGCTCTCATTTTTGAGAAGAATTCAAAACAATTTAAGAAAAGAGTCATCGCTCCATGTTCTTAGACGGCACATTACTTGAAGCCCACTTTTTTTTGTGGTCAAATATTTTTTGCAGGCTCTTGAGGCTCTATAGATGCGTTGAATATATTGGTTCCTATATCGGTCCTTAAAACCAGTCTGACTTCTAAGACGATGGGGAATACCGTCAAACTCCATGAGAAGGTGCTGAGTTGGAGAGAGGCCTGGCAGAAGAAAAGTCCAAGCATACCCAGACTCTCTCTGTCTATTTTTTAAAAATAGTCTTTATTCAACCTTTTTTAGTTTTAAAAGCACATTTCCATTTTTACAGCTTTCAACTATCGGTAACAATTCAAATTTCATAATTCCAATCTACGGCCTATTATTTCATACATTATGTACATCTTCAAATATATAGTATCTTTTACTATATTCTATTTTTGTTCTTCATTAACATCGATTTAATCTATTCTTCATATATGCAGTATATCTATATGTATTTACATATTCCTTTTATCCTTTAACACGTTTTATCATATTTATGATAAATATGATAAATATGCATATGCTCTTCTCTGCACTTTTTCTAGAGTCTCAACATCTTTTTGATAGCGTGGGAACCAAAACTGGATGCAGCATTTTAGGTGGGGTCTTACTCAGTGGTGGGATTCAAATAATTTAACAACCGGTTCTCTGCTCTAATGACCAGCTGGGTAGGCGTGGCTCGGTGGCCATGTGACGGTGTGGGCATGGCCAACCCAACGTCACTCATGTCGATGGGCGCTTCGCCTTAGCTGTTACAATGTAATAAGGGTTAACCAGAGGCAGTTTCTGTAAGCAGGACAATAATGATTAGGCTAGAAACACCACCAGAATGTTTCCTTCCTGCCTTCCTTACAGGATTAGCCCTGTAAAGTGGAAAAAAACAAAGTAAGATTTCTTCTAATGACCGGTTCTCCGAACTGTTTAGAAAGTTAACAACCGGTTTTCCCGAATAGGTGCGAACTGGCTGAATCCCATCACTGCTCTTACTAAGGCTTTATAGAGTGGTATTAGTACCTCCCTTGATCTTGATTGTATTCCTCTGTTAATGCAATTTAGGATTGCATTGACCTTTTTGGCTGCCGCCGCACACTTTTAGCTCATGTTTAATTGGTTGTCCACGAAGACTCCTATTCTTGCTCAACCTAAGTAAATAATAATCTTGAGGTGTCAAATTAGAACATTGGATGTTCCATGTTTCCGTACATTGATTAGGATGAGGTTCCTTGTCAAAAGATGACTTTGCAAGTGGAAGAGTGCCAGACAAATTTTATGAAGATGTTGACAAGATACAGGGGAAAGCCGAAGGAAAAGGATGGTGAAAATTTAACCGGTGTTGGGTTTCCTCCAAAGCGCGTGTGGCCAGATGCACGAAAGGAACGTGGGAGGACCTTGCAAACATTCAATCTCGGGCCCTGTAGCAATATTGACTTCAGAATTTTCAGAACTGACATGACAGGTTCGCTCTGCTTTTTATTTTATTTTTTTGAGGCATCTGCTGCAGTTTAACCAGCTTTAAAATGATTTAAAAAAAAAAAGAAGTTCGATAAACGGCTTTGAAATTTTGCCAGACTGTGACTTGATTGATTGGCAGTCTAGATTTATTTATTTACTTGCTTACTTGAGAGAATTTATTGGGCCACCCACTCAGTCTCGGTGATTTTGGCTGGCTTACAATTTTTTTTTTCCAAAAAATATGCAAACTATAAACAATAAGCACCCACATCCTTCACAACAACTATCAGATAAGCCCCTTGATAGACTCCATTCCACTCCGGGTTCCCCAGGCCTGATGGCAAAAGCAGATCTTTAGAGACATTTCAAAGATTGACAAACCAAGGGCGCACGCGGCCACATTGCAAACCGGTAGTAAAGGTAAGTAGAACCCACCCCTGGGCTCAACACACACACACATGGACAGATAGAGGAACAATCAGTTAAGTAAACCTGCAGTTGGATCTTGGCATGAGATAATTAAGCTTCAGCTTAAAAAAAAAAATCCTTGGAAGATTTGGGTCTTGCTCATTTAATCGGCTAACTCTTTCTTTCCTTTGCTCTCCCAGGCTGATGCTGCAACCAGCTTCCTCCGAGCAGCACGATCAGGGAACCTGGACAAAGCTCTAGACCAACTAAGGAATGGTGTGGATATTAATACCTGCAACCAGGTAGGTCTTCCGTTGACTTGCACCGAACTGGTCTAGGCCGCTCAGTGGAGATCTGCGTTTGGTCCTTCAAGGAACTTAGAATTGGCTTTGGTTCTCATCTACGAAGCATGTGTTGAGTCAGGATCAGTAGTAGGTTGCTACTGGTTTGCCTCGGATCGGGCAAATCGGTAGCAGCGGTGGTGGTGGGAGCGTCGTGCGTGCATGGCCACGAACGAATCGGTAGCGAACAAAATTGAAACCCACTACTGGCCAGGATGCTAATAGCAATAGCACTTAGACGTATATATTGCTTCGTACAACTGCTTTACCGCCCTTCCTAAGCGGTTTACAGAGTCGGCCTCTTGCCCCCAACCATCTGGGTTCCTCATTTTACCGACCTCGGAAACATGGAAGGCTGAGTCAACCTCGAGCCGGTCATAATCGAACTCCTGGCAGTGGGCGCAGAGTTAGCTTGTAATACTGCATTCTAACCACTGCATCACCAGTGGCTCGGGATTGCAGGACTATAGAATAGCGCTCTCATTGGTAAAAGCTACGGCTTCCTAGTATTTTATCACGTGAGACATTTCCTCCCATAAATTTCATTTTTATTTTTTTTTGCACTGGGTACCAGAAGGAATTTTGTTTCTCAGAGATGCCAGAAGAATTTTTGCTGAGCCTGGAGCGAGTGCTCATTCCTTATTCTTCATAGCACATTGATAAACTTGTAGTTTTGGGGAGGTTTCAGTTTGGGGGGACAGCAAAAAGAGCCCATTGTCTGCTCCAAGTTGAGAATATCTTTTTTGTAGATGGGCCCCGCACTGAAATTATACCAGCTAATCGGGAATCAAAGAGAGTGTGATATCGCCAGCCATTGTTTACTTTTTTAATATGATGGAGAAAAGCATTAAATGCAGACTGAGGAGTTCGATTGATTATATATTTAATTATCCAATTTATTTATTTATTATACACTCATGTATACTGCACGAGTCAAAAAGAGGGCTGTGAAAATATTTACAGACCCCTCGCATCCTGGACATCAACTGTTTCAACTCCTACCCTCCAAACGACGCTATAGAGCACTGCACACCAGAAGAACTAGACACAAGGACGGTTTTCCCCCCGAACGCCATCACTCTGCTAAACAAATAATTCCCTCAACACTGTCAAACTATACACTAAGTCTGCACTACTATTAATCTTCTCATCGTTCCCATCACCCACCTCCTCCCACTTATGACTGCATGACTGTAACCTTGTTGCTGGCATCCTTACGATTTATATTGACTGTTTCCCTATGACTATCATTAAGTGTTGTACCTTACGCTTCTTGACGAATTATCTTTTCTTTTATGTACACTGAGAGCGTATGCATCAAGACAAATTCCTTGTCCAATCACACTTGGCCAATAAAGAATTCTATTCTATTCTATTTCTCTTCTGAATTCGTCCATTTCAGGATTTAATTCACTTCTGTCTATCAGTTCCTTCACCTGGTCCTGCCTGGTCCTTATTCCCCCCTGAGTTCTGTCTATGTTGCTCTCAAATCATTTCAAGAGAATGGCTAATGCTTCTATTCATTTCCTTTTCATGGACATCGTTCTAATATCTAAAAAAACTACAGCTTAGAACCTCACAGTCTGAATGGAGTCTTCCAAATTTCAATTTTTTTCGATTTTGATACGATTTTGTTACAATTTCATATATGAAAGTCTCCATAAATTATTGGTTGATTCAATGCCATCCAGTTATTTTTCAACTCCTGGTGACCACCTAGATAAAATGTTCTCCATGATGAAATGTGGTCTTCCAGTAATCCATCTACCACCACTATAACTGAGTCCATCTCCCATGTTGCTTGTCTCCTCCTTCTTTTCTTTCTTTCTACATTTCCCTGCGTTAGAGCCTTCTCTAGAGAGCTAAATATTTGCATAATGTATCTGAAGTAGGATAATTTGAGCCTCGTCACCTTAGGGGAGAACTCTGGATTGCTTAATCAATAATCCATCAGTTTGTTTTCTTAGCTGCCCATGGTCTTCTCAAGAATCTTGAGATGATCTATGATTCTGTAAGAATCATATACCCTGTTTCCCCGAAAATAAGACATCCCCTGATAATAAGCCAAATCGGGCTTTTGAGCACATGTGCTAAAATAAGCCCTTCTCCGAAAATAAACGCTCTGTCTGTCTGTCTGTCTGTCTGTCTGTCTGTCTGTCTATCTATCTATCTATCTATCTATCTATCTATCTATCTATCTATCTATCATCTATCTATCTATCTATCCATCCGCCTGCCTGCCTGCCTGCCTGCCTGCCTGCCTGCCTATCTATCTATCTATCTATCTATCTATCTATCTATCTATCTATCTATCTATCTATCTATCTATCTATCTATCTATCTATCTATCTATCTATCTATCTATCTATCTATCTATCTATCTATCCGCCTGCCTGCCTGCCTGCCTGCCTGCCTGCCTGCCTGCCTGCCTGCCTGCCTATCTATCTATCTATCTATCTATCTATCTATCTATCTATCTATCTATCTATCTATCTATCTATCTATCTATCTATCATCTACCCTGTTTCCCCAAAAATAAGACCTCCCTGGATAATAAGCCCAATCAGGCTTTTGAACACATGTGCTAAAATAAGCCCTCCCCGAAAATATTTAAACGTATGTGCAGCTGGTCCCCACCATTTTCTATGGTTAGGGTTAGGGAGACAGAGCTGGAAATCAGGTTAAGAGGGCAAGAGGAGCCCCGTCTTGCTCCACGTGCCCCAAAATAATAAGACCTCCCCAAAAATAAGGCCAAGAGCTTATTTCGGGGTTCAAAAAAAATATAAGGCAGGGTCTTATTTTCGGGGAAACATGGTAGTTGGAAGGGACCTTGGAGGTTTTCTAGTCCAACTCAAGCAGGAGATCCTGTACCATTTCAGACCCGTCTCTTCTTAAAAGCCTCCAGGGATGGAGCACCCACAGGTTCTGAAGGCAAAGCTGTTCCACTGATTTATTGTCCTCACTGTTAGGAAGTTTCTCCTTAATTCCATGTTGCTTCTCTCTTTGATTAGTTTCCATCCATTGTTTCTTGTCCTGCCCTTCTGGTGCCTTCTGGAGAATAGGTTGAGCCCCTCTTCTTGGTGGCAGCCAATATTTCCAAATATTGGAAAACACGGCTATCGCCAAAGCTCAAAGGCATTATTACTCTTCCAAGCCTTCTCCTTCAGTGTTCATTTCCATAGAGTGTTACCCTGAAAATTAAGCCCTCCTGTTTAACTTACATGACCCTCATTCATTAAGATGTGATGTGTGTATGTGTATGTGTATGTGTATGTCCTGCTCAAAGAGGACCCTTCCCTGTTCATCATAAGCCGATGATGCATTTTGGCAGCATCCTTGCCAAGTTCACTTGTTCCACAGCCTTTTCTCTTTTAAAAGGTAAAGGTAAAAGTTCCCCTTGCACATATATGCTAGTCGTTCCCGACTCTAGGAGGTGGTGCTCATCTCTGTTTCAAAGCCGAAGAGCCAGCGCTGTCCGAAGACGTCTCCGTGGTCATGTGGCCGGCATGACTCAACGCCAAAGGCGCATGGAACGCTGTTCCCTTCCCACCAAAGGTGGTCCCTGTTTTTTTACTTGCCTTTTTTACCTGCTTTCGAACTGAACTGCAGAAGGTGGGACAAGTAACGGGAGTGTTTTCTTTCCTGTGGGAAACGGGTCCAAATGTCTCTTTGAGTGTTTAAGATTGCAGACCCCTCAACTAGACATACCCATCCCTGCAACCGTTCTTCATATGATTTAGCTGCAATCCTTAAAATCATTTGGGTTGCCTTGAATTCTTTCAAGCTTCCCATCGTCTTCTTGAGATGGTGGCCTCCATGAATTGGTCTTGCCCCTTTGAAACCCTTTAATCTGGGCTCCATTGCCTCCATCTCAGTGGAACCAGGGACTTTCATCCTTCAACTGAGTGTTGCTGAAAGAACTGCAGAGTAATGGAGAAACCACAGCTTCTCCAATCGGGAGAAGAAACATAGAAGAAGGACAGAGCCTGTGTCCTTGTAGGCCTTCTTTTGTATTCAGTGCTGGTACTGCTGATAAGTGGAGCTGGAGGTGGGGGAATGCCTTTGCCATCAGACAGTGACTCACCTTGTTCATCCCAATGCAGAGTAGGAAACATTGGAGTCACCAAGGAGTGGGTGGCCAGCCAAAGCAACAGCCTTTTAATTCCCTTTCCTGTTGAGCCCATTGAGGTTCTCAGCTGAAAACAGGCAACCTGGGATGAGAAGTAGCTGGAGCAAACAAAGACAGGTGGACAAGAGCAGGCCACCTGTTCAGGTTTCATTCCACAGGAGGCTTCCCAGACCACCTACGTCTTGGGGGCAGAATTGGTAATACAACTGTAGCATCTGCTAGCTTGCTAGATCTTGGTTTTCTCAAAGATGCTTTTTCAGGAGGCAACTGGACTTTCTGGTTTTTTTCGTTTGAAGACGTTTCACTTCTCATCCAAGAAGCTTCTTCAGCTCTGACAGGATAGTGGGGAATGGAAAGATTTATACTCCTTGCAGACAGCTGGTCATTTGCATCATTTTAGAGGGTCATTGAAGCACTTGGAGGTTTATCTGTGTTCTCAGGATCACCTATGTTAAGGATATTGTTGTTGTGTTACCAACCAGCAGAGTGTAGAGCACAGAGAAACATTGCTGAGAGTGATGAATAAGAGATGTGCAAACTGGTTTATCAAAAGTTTACTTTATAGTGAAAAAACAATCTCATAGTCTTTAAATCAATCCAAGTCTTTACCAGTTAAATCAGTCCAGTGATATAAAATCTTCTTACCACACAAACAGTAGTTGGTTAGAATAACAAACTCACTCTGGTTCACAAACCACGATGATAGCAGATCCATCCAACCGATGAGAGCACAATGGTTGCAACTCCACACACAATGGTAGCTTATCATCAACTGAATACTTTGTAGTACCTTCCTTAAATACGTTCACAACTAATTACAGCATGACTCAGCATTACAATGAGTCAGCAGGAAAACTTTAAAGTCACACAATACATATTCATATTAAGGTCACAGAACACATATATTGCCTGGACAACTTGTTAGGCTCAAACCATATCCTAACAACCTGAGTAGTGCAAATGGTTCCTGTAGTCTGCAATTTTTCCTCTGGAAATCCAGTCCACCTCCCACACCTTCTAAAAGGATGCAAATGACCAGGTGTCTGCAAGGAGTATAAATCCTTCCACTCCCCCCCCCCCATTGTGTGGCCTAAGATCCCATCTCCTTGCACCTGGTGGGAAAGTTCTTGTTTCTCAGAAGAAAGAATTTTATTATGGCTAAAAGTAAAGGTAAAGGTTCCCCTTGCACATACGTGCTAGTCGTTCCTGACTCTAGGGGGTGGTGCTCATCTCCGTTTCAAAGCCGAAGAGCCAGCGCTGTCCAAAGACATCTCCGTGGTCGTGTGGCCGGCATGACTCAACGCCAAAGGTGCACGGAACGCTGTTCCCTTCCCACCAAAGGTGGTCCCTATTTTTCTACTTGCATTTTGACGTGCTTTCAAACTGCTAGGTTGGCAGAAGCTGGGACAAGTCACGGGAACTCACCCCGTTACGCGGCACTAGGGATTCGAACCGCTGAACTGCCGACCTTTCGATCGACAAGCTCAGCGTCTTAGCCACTGAGCCAATCCCCTAGTTATCTCTTCCTCCCCCCTCCTGTTCCCATAGCTCGAGTCGCTGTCGCAGCAGCCCTGAAAATGCCGGGAAAGGTGGGGGGAGAGGAAGGAAATGGTTCCAGGGTTGACACTACCTCCACTTGCAGCTTGACCTGAGTCTTTGCTTACCTGATGGTCTCCGTTACCACTCCCTGGTGTGCAGAAGCATTCTCTGGCTGCATTCACAAACCTGGATACCAAGAGTGGATAAAAATCAATGATTTTTAAAAAAAAAATCAGATTTTTTTGATTTAAATCGGATTTTTTAAATTTAAATCGGATTTTTTTGATTTTTATCGAATTTATTTTAATAAAAAACTTTTGGGGTAAAAATCTATTGTAAGATAGTTTTCTATTTAAGATACATAAATAATTTAGTTTATTCAGCATGAAATGGAGCTTAGTTACGTAGCATGAGGCTGTATATTCTGCAACACTGGGACTATCGGTGAGTCAACAGCAGGTCAAAGGAGTAGCAGAGATGACAGTTGCTCTTTAAAAATTATGATTTAAATCGAGTTGATTTAAATCAAGCCTTTTTACTAGTGATTTAAATCATGATTTAAATTGTGATTTAAATCAACTCGATTTAAATCAAATCCACCCTGCTGGATACTGAATTAAGCCCATTTTCTGGATTTGCACAATACACTGAACCATAAGCTAACCAAACACAACAGCAGCAACAACAACAACAAAAAAACAAGTGTAAGTTATTCCTGACCCACTTAAGGATGCTGCACAAATGCAAATGCTTGGTCTTTCGTTGACCCAAATAAACATGTTGTGGGAATGGAAGCATTATTTAAGATCCCCGAATCCTTGGAGATGCACAGCGAGCTCCCGTGCTCACTGTGTGAGAGAGACGAGCAGGCATTTCACACCTCTGATGCGTAATTAATCTTCTCAATCTGTAGATAGCAAATTATGCCATTCCCCTTGACCTTTACTTGAGGGCCTTGGTGTGTTGTTGCAATGCACACTCTGAGCTGTTGCTGACTGCTTTGCTTTCAGAGAGGAGAATCTGTGTCTAAACTGTCAAATTAACTACTAAGACTGTATTACTATTCTTCTTCTCATCCTTACTAGGACCTATCTCTTCCCACTTATGACTCTATCCGTGTTGCTTGTATCTTTACAATTTATATTGTTTTTATTGTTTCCTAGTATGATTTGATTGCTTATTAGTATCTATTACCAAGTGTTGTATCTTATGATTCTTGATGAATATATTTTATTTTTTCTTTATGTACACTGAGAGCTTGTGCACCAAAGACAAATTCCTTCTGTGTCCAATCACACTTGGCCAATAAATAATTCTATTCTATTCTATTCTATTCTATTCTATTCTATTCTATTCTATTCTATTCTATTCTATTCTACTCTACTCTACTCTACTCTACTCTACTCTACTCTACTCTACTCTACTCTACTCTACTCTACTCTACTATCATTCTTAATTCTATTACATTCTATTGTTTCTATTCTATTCTATTCTATTCTATTCTATTCTATTCTATTCTACTCTACTCTACTCTACTCTACTCTACTCTACTCTACTCTACTCTACTCTATTCTATTCTATTCTATTCTATTCTATTCTATTCTACTCTACTCTTCTTTACTCCTATTCTATTCTATTCTATTCTATTCTATTCTATTCTATTCTATTCTATTCTATTCTATTCTATTCTATTCTATTCTACTCTACTCTACTCTACTCTACTCTACTCTACTCTACTCTACTCTACTCTACTCTACTCTACTCTACTCTACTCTACCCTACCCTACCCTACTCTACTCTACTCTATCATTCTTAATTCTATTACATTCTATTGTTTCTATTCTATTCTATTCTATTCTATTCTATTCTATTCTATTCTATTCTATTCTATTCTATTCTATTCTACTCTACTCTACTCTACTCTACTCTACTCTACTCTACTCTACTCTACTCTACTCTATTCTATTCTATTCTACTCTACTCTTCTTTACTCTACTCTATTCTATTCTATCATTCTCTATTCTATTCAATTCCAATTCCAATTCCTACTCCTACTCCTACTCCTACTCCTACTCCTACTCCTACTCTACTCTACTCTACTCTACTCTATTCAATAAAACAATTATGCCAAGAAGCTTTGAGGACAGGCCCAGGTCCACAAATCTTTCTTCCTGGTCATTGGCCAGAAAACTGGCCAATGACCAGATACATGATCCAAACATTATCTCTCCATATTCCTCCTTAATCTGAGGCATAGAAGCTATTCAAACGCACGCAGTGCATTTGAAAACAGCTCTAAAACTTACATTCTACTGCAGCCCCGGTGAGTAAAACAGCTGAGGCATGGCAATCCGCTTTACCGCACCTATCAGCTGGGCTTCAAACAAAGGAAATATAGGTTGGTATACCGCAGGGGAGGGCGGGCGGGCCCAGCTGATTGTTGGAGTGAACAGGTTCGCCCAAACTGATATGAATTGGCTGAATCCCACCCCTGAGTCCATCCCAAGTAGTAGCCGTTATCTCTGATGGCATCAAGTTATACAGGTTAGCAGTATGGATCCTTTCTGAATCTACCGCATTTAAATTCGGTGTATTAGGATGCAACTAGGATGACTTTACAAGACTTGTGAACTTCAACTCCCCGAATTCCTGAGCCAGCCATGTCCACAGTCGTAAAGTCAGCCCATAGAGTTGCCCACCCCGGCTCTAAGCTGACCTGCTCAGTTTGATCTATCAAAGAATGCAACCTTTTCCCCCCATTCATTTGTGTGTTGTCCATTCATTTTTATTTTTTTTTAAATTCATGTTATGTGCATTTCTATGTTGAGTTCTGGGGCAGGAAAAAAAAAATCAAAGCAGTTGCTACGGAGGGAAGATGCATTGCTGCTAAGCCACCATTCCTCTACTGCATTGAAAATTCATGGGATATATGTAGCAAATTGTAATGAACTCTTCAGAGGGGCTTAAGGAGCTGGGATGGAAAGAGAGGTCCTGCCAATGACCCATCAGCCTCCCCCAAGTTTTCCAGAGCGCTAGCATCTCAAAGGAGTAATCACCGTGATTGGAGATGCCCTGCAGTTGACCTGGAAGTAAATCAGCTCAGCTGATTAGTAAGGACTGTGATGTGGGATCAACCAGCATGGAAACAGTAGGAAGACAATATGCATAGAAGCATATATGTTAGATTACTTATTTAATGTGACATGGGATTGACTGCTCACGAATCCTGGGAGATCCTCAAACGTGTTTTGTGAAGACTTCATTACCTTTGCATGGTCAATTCTTCCCATCATTGTCCTGTCGTTCGATTGCACCTTTGTCTTTGTCTGCTCTGGGGCATGTCACACTTGTGGGCAAGGTCCAACCTCATGTGTCCTGTATGCAATGAAAGTGGGATGCATGTGGTCAGACCTAGATCACAAGGCCAGTGGCCTCCACCCTACCATCTGATCATCCTTGCCATCTGCATCAAATCTTTGATTCCATCCTCATCGCTGCCAGAGAAATCAGCATCGGGCATCACTCGTCTGTCGTGGGAAGGCTTTCGATGTCCGACGGTTAACGGAAAAATGCAAAAGTGGATTGCCGAGGGACTTTCTGCATAACAAAATGGAAACGCATGTGTGTTTGTAAAAGTAAGAGTGGCAGAATGGTTGGCTTCACACAACATGTTAGACTCGAGTCGACTTCAACGAGAAGGAATTGGAGTCAGGGCTAGTACAACAGAAGATTAGTAGAAGCCAGGCAGAGGTGGATTTTCAGCAGGTTCTGACCAGTTCTGCAGAACTGGTAGCGGAAATTTTGAGTAGTTTGGAGAACTGGTAGTAAAAATTCTGACTGGCTCCGTCCCCCATCTATTCTCTGCCTTCCGAGTCCCAGCTGATCGGGAGGAAGTGGGGATTTTGCAGTATCCTTTCCCAGCCACGCCCACCAAGCCACGCCCGCCAAGCCATGTCACGCCCACCAAGCCACACTCATAAAACTGGTAGTAAAAAGATTTGAAACCCAGCACCGAAGCCAGGACTCTATTGAATTGGCTGATGTCCCATAGTAGTCCTTTCATTTCTACAACAGATGTATGTAACACCACTAAGCCAGATTAGTAAAACACCATTCGGTTCGCTAAACATTTTGTGCTCAGAAAAGTAAATTGTGCTTTTTAAGTTGATTTGTGCTAAGGTAAGGTAACATGTCTAGTTAGATATTGAAGTACCCGACCTCATTTTACTCTAGGCCAGGAGGGTTCAATCTTGGTAAATTTAAGACTTGTGGGGTTCAATTCCCAGAATTCCCCAGCCATCCTACCCAACTGGGAGTGGAAATTTTGAGTAGTTCAGAGAACCGGCAAATGCCATCTCTGGCTGGCCCCAGAGTGGGGAGGGAATGGGGATTTTGCAGTATCCTTTCCCTGACACGCCCACCAAGCCACGCCCACAGAACCGGTAGGGAAAAATTTTGAATTTCACCCCTGGGGAGGGGCGTGTGCATCCAGCTGTTTTCCAAAGTCTTACAGATGTCAACTTTGGAGACCCCTGGGCTTAGAGGACTTCTCCAACCAGGTGTTCTCTAGTTATGTATCCCCAACTCTTCTAGAAGACACCATGTTGGGAAGATAGGGAGAGTCGGACTTAGCAGAAGTACCAGAAGTAGGTTGGGTTGGCCTAAGTAACAGATTTAACAGAGTTGGAAGGGACCTTGTAGGTCATCTAGTCCAAGGAGACTCTACCCCATTTCTGACAGATGGAAGTCCAGTCTCTTCTTGAAAGCTTCCAATGATGGAGCTCCCACAACTTCTGAAGGCAACTTCTGTTCCATGGGTTGATTGTTCCCACTGTCAGAAAATCCCTCCTTATTTCCAGGTTGAATCTCTCCTTGATCCGTTTCCATCCATTATACCTTATCTGGCCTTCGGGTACCTTGGAAAACAGCTTGACCCCCTTCCTCCTCTCTGTGGCAGCCCCTCAAATATTGGAAGATGCTATCCTGTCTCCCCTGGTCCTTCTCTTCACTAGACTAGCCATGCCCAGTTCCTGCAACCGTTCATGATATGTTTTAGCCTCCAGTCCCCTAAATCATCTTGGTTGCTCTTCTCTGCACTCTTTTTAGAGTCTCAACATCTTTTTTTTAATAGTGTGGTGACCAAAACTGGATGCAGAATTCTAGGTACGGTCAAGTAATTTCATGTAATTGAAAAAGATTCAGGTTTCTGGGTTTTTTTGGCCTGAGGAGAAGTTAAACCATGCAGGGATGGGTAACAGTAACAGAATTGGAAATGACCTCACGCAGGAGACCTATACTAGAGATTCGAACCACCAAACTGCCAATCTGTCTGATCAAGAAGCTCAGCATCTTAGCCACTGAGCCACCTAGCCAGGCTGGTTGGGAGGGGGATTGCGATTTTTCTCGCCGTAGGTCTGTGAATGTCTCTAGCGCATGTGTGTGATATGACCCAAAGCATGTGTAAAATGGACCAGGGCATTTATTTATTTATTTATTTATTTATTTATTTATTTATTTATTTATTTATTTATTATTGATTGATTGATTGATTGATTGATTGATTGATTGGATTTATATGCCACCCTTCTCCAGAGACTCAGGGCGGCTTACAATGCGTTAAGCAATAGCCTTTATACTTTTGTATAAACCTGCTTAGTAGGGCTTTCGGGCCGCCCTAAGCGGTGTTCTTTTTTTTATACAAAGTCAGCTTATTGCCCCCACTATCTGGGTCCTCATTTTACCTACCTCGGAAGGATGGAAGGCTGAGTCAACCTTGAGCCTGGTGAGATTTGAACTCGCAGTAATTGCAGGCAGCTGGCAGCTAAGTGCTACTTAACAGCACTTTAGTCCGCTGCGCCACCAAGGCATTCTGTCTCATGTGACATCCCTCCCCCCCAAATCCGGATTTTTTTTTTTGAGATAACCCCCCCCCCTTTTTCAGGGGCCGCTGTTGAAAATGCAAAATGTAATTCTTGCAAAATTTGTGATAGCGGGATGTTCGTAGGCAGTGCAGGAGTATAGTAGCATGTTTTTTTAAAAAACGAATTCTCCCTCATCTCCTTGCTCCTTGGCTGCATTTTCTCAGAGAGGGAGCTTAATGAATGGGGACCGAAGTGATCCATATCCGGGATATGCCCGACGCACAGAACCAGGGGTGAAATGCTCCCGGTTCGGACCGGATCGCCCGATCCGGTAGCGATTGAGGCGGGTGGTTTGGAGAACCGGTAGCAAAAATCCCTGCCCCCACCCCCATGCCCAGCTGAGCCGCACAATCATCAGAGGCTTTTTTTTTTACTTTTAAAAGCATTTTTTCTACAACCTCTTCGGCCGAAAAAATGCTTTTAAAAGTTAAAAAGGAAAAAAGCCTCTGATGATTGCGCGGCTCAGCTGGGATCATCAGAGGCTTTTAAAAGAAAAAAAGCCTCTGCCGATCAGGCAACTCCGCTGGGATCGTCAGAGTCTTTTGAAAGCATTTTTTAACAACCTCTTCGCCGAAGAGATTGTAGAAAAAATGCTTTTAAACGTAAAAAAAAAAAAAAAAAAATTGGCCACGCCCACCCAGTCACATTACCCCCCCAAGCCACGCCCACAGAACAGGTAGTAACAAATTTTAGATTTCACCACTGGACAGAACACAAAGAATAAAATAACTTTGGGTTGGTAAACATGCGACGTCTCCCAAACGGGACACTCGACTTTATCCCAATTAAGCATGTTGTGTGAACGTGGCCTCTCTCTCTCTCTCTCTCTCTCTCTCTCTCTCTCTCTTGTCTCACACATAGGCTGTGTTTGCACAACAGGTTTACCCAGACTTAACAGCTGCATGCGTACAGTAAGCTAAGCTTAGTTTTAACCTTGGCTTTGTGTGAGTGTGTCGGTTCTGTGTTGCAATACGACATAAGTGTTTTGTGCAAACCCAGCCTTTTTAGCTAGTTTATGGTTTTAAGTGTATTGCATGATTTCGGAAAATAGTTTAATCCAATAACTAAATCCAGCGTGCTGTGTTAATGCAACCACTGTGGGTTTTTGTTGTTGTTGTTGTTGGTTTTCCTTCACCCACCCACCCCCACCCCAAACCCTTATCCTGTCCGGGCTGAATCTGTTGCATAGCACAGTGAGCTAACACAACAGCCCTTGTTTAACACACCTTCTTCTTTTTCCAGAATGGATTGAATGCCTTACATCTGGCCTCTAAGGAGGGGCATGTAAAGATGGTGGCTGAGCTGTTGCACAAAGAAATTGTGCTGGAAACAACAACCAAGGTAAGGACTCCAGAGCAGGAGGGACAAAAGATACATTGGCTTCAGAGGTGGTATTCAGCTGGTTCTGACCGGTTCTGTCGAACTGGTAGCGGAAATTTTGAGTAGTTCGGAAATCGGCAAATACCACCTCTGACTGGACCCGCCGCCAATCTATTCGCTGCTTCCTGAGTCCCGGCTGATTGAGCCCCAGCTGATCGGCGTGGTGAGTCTATTGCTGCCTCCTAGCTGATTGGCTGGGTCTTCTTTTGTTGCCCTGCACAGGAAAATGGAGCTGGAAAGCAGGTAAGTGGGGCGGGAATGGAGATTTTACAATATCCTTCTTCTGGAGTGGGGTGGGAATGGAGATTTTACAATATCCTTCTCCTGGAGTGGGGCGGGAATGGAGATTTTACAATATCCTTCCCCTGGAGTGGGGCGGGAATGCAGATTTTACCATATCCTTCCCCTGGAGTGGGGAGGGAATGGAGATTTTACAGCATTCTTCCCCTGGAGTGGGGTAGGAATGGAGATTTTACAATATCCTTCCCCTGGAGTGGGGTGGAAATGGAGATTTTGCAGTATCCTTCCCCTGCCACGCCTACCAAGCCACGCCCACAGAACCAGTAGTAAAAATTCTTTGAACAAACACTCCCAAACAAATTTGCACGATCTCCTCACCGTAAAGGAAAGTAGTGATTTCATTATGATTATTTATGTCTGGGAAAGAAAGGTTTTTTTTTAATTCTTTTTATGTACTATACTATTGACTTTTAATAAATGCATTTTAGTCTGGGCTTCACCCTACTTCTCAAAGTTTGCAGAATTGCAGTGACTGTGGGATACGGTGATATTATTCACTGCCCAGAGTCAATAGGATTGAGATGGACGTCTGTAGAAATTGAATGAATGAATGAATGTGTTTCATTCATGTGAAAGATTTCTTCAAAGGCTATCTGTTTGGAAATGCAATTTATTTTATTTGAGACGATATCGAAACCTGACAGAATGAATGAATGAATGAAAGAATCAATGAATGAATGAATGAATGAATGAATGAATGAATGAATGAATGAATGAATCAATCAATCAATCAATCAATCAATGAATCAATGAATCAATCAATGAATCAATGAATGAATGAATCAATCAATCAATCAATCAATCAATCAATCAATCAATCAATCAATCAATCATCTTGGAGGTGATGGGTCCTGCCCATCAGCTTCTCTAAAAAAATGTCCAAAACTCTTTGAAGGAAGTGACGTCAACGCAACTAGGATAAAATTGCTCAGAATTGTAGATATATTCAGGAGCTGGGTTCACAATCCAGGCTAAAGTTGTGAGAACGAGCTTTCCCGTACCAAATTACAGACGCTGTTCTTGATTCATCAGATTCATTGCTCTTTTTTGCTTCTTCTTGTTTTTTTTTTTTTTTTTTAAAAAGAGAGGTTCTCTTCTAAAATAGATTATAATTTTTTACCTTCGTTCTGGCCTTTTTTTTATTCCAGAAAGGGAACACAGCTTTGCACATTGCTGCTTTGGCAGGGCAAGACGATGTCGTGCAGGAGCTGGTGAATTTTGGGGCAAATGTCAATGCACAATCACAGGTAAGAATCCCCAGCGAGCGGTCGCTGCCAGGTGAGCCTCCTCAGAGGCCGTTCGGAAAGTTGTGGTGCATTGAGAAGAAAAGAGACCCACAGTGACCAATCAGCATCTACACTTGCAGAGAGAGAGGAGGACAATCCGATGAAACAGTGATTTGGGAGGGCTTCCTTCACAAGAACACCAAACCATGAATTAGCTATCCCTATTACACTGGCCAAACCCAGATCCCAGATATACAGATATACAGATTAACAGTTGGAAGGGACCTAGGAGGTCATCTAGTCCAACCCCCCGCCCAAGGAGACCCTCCACCATTTCTAACCGATGGCAGTCCAGTCTCTTCTCGAAAGCCTCCAGTGATGAAGCTCCCACAACTTCTGAAGGCAACGTCTGTTCCATGGGTTGATTGTTCTCAGGAAATGTCTCCTTATTTCCAGGTTGAATCTCTCCTTCCATCCATTATTCCTTGTCTGACCTTCAAGTGCTTTGGAGAATAGCTTGACCCCCTTCCTCTGAGAAATAGCACGAAAATAGAAATAGCATGAGAAACACTCACTGATTTCAAGCAGCAAAAGGATTGGTTGCTGTTTCTACGGACCGAAAGTAGAGAGTGTTTTTTTTGTACAGGTAGAACCTCGACTTGCAATCACAACTGACCCCCAAATTTATGTCGCTAAGCGAGACATTTTGTTAAGCGAATGTTGCCCAATTTTGCGACCTTCCTTGCCACAGTTAACTCAATCACTGCAGTTGTTAAGTGAGTAACACCGTCGGTGAGTGAATCTGGCTTCCCCATGGCCTTTGCTCGTCAAAAGGAGACTGCAACTGTTGTAGGTACACACCAGTTGCCGTGTGGCTGAAGTGATACCTGTAGTATCTTCCATGGACCGAAAGGACAGATAGCTTGCACACACTGACATAAACCTCTTGAGTAGATTTACTTTTGCATTATTAATATCCTGACTAGGTGGCTCAGGGGCTAAGACGCTGAGCTTGTCGATCAGAAATGTCAGCAGTTCGGCGGTTCGAATCCCTAGTACAGGTTTCCTGCGTGAGGAAGGGGTTGGACTAGATGACCTCCAAGATCCCTTCCCAACTCTGTTACTGTTACTGTTACTGTCCCCCTCCTGCTCTTTTGCTCGGAATCTCTATTCTCGCTGGATCCAAAGCCTTCCGTATCCCTCTGACTCTTTTGAGGAGCACCAGCTGTTCTCAGCCAACCTTTCCAACATCGCTTGCTTTCTGCCACCCAGCCAACCAGAAGAGCTTGAGATAACCGTCAAAAAAGCTTTCCGGGTGTCTCTTCGATGGACAGAAAGAGATCAGATCAGCCTGTGTCCCTCTGTTGGGCGAACAAGCAGGATGGAGAATATTCACCTGCGCCCCCTGCTGGTTCCCAGGCAGCATAACCTCCCCGTAAACCTTTCTGGGGCTCCTGCATTTTTGGGTTACATAAATTGATATCCGAAGGTCAGATAAATATTGGGGAGAGGGAACGAAAATAAGGTGGCTGGTGGAGAGGAAAAAAAAGGAGAACGACAGGTTCGAGGGGAACCAGAATTGAGAATTTGAGAGGCAATTGGACGCCTGTCGTTCTGGCTGAGATCGGCAAGCAAATGTCCTCCCTGTCACCTCACTCTCCCTCGCAGCAATCTTCTCCATCCCGGTTGCCAGTCACACTTGTGAGTCATCTTCCCAAAAAGGTGAAGAGGAAGAGGGCTTGCATTTGGCTGCAAAAAGCAAGAAACTCCCTTCTTGATTTCCAGGTCTTAAAACAAGCCACCTCTGCATAAGCTGGTGATATATATATATATATCTTATATATATATATATATATATATATATATATATATATATATATATATATATTGCTAAGCAGATGAGTAAACAGCCAGTGATTCTAGGCACCTGATTTCATCATCTGCTAGAACTCTGGCTTGTTGTTGTTGTTGTTGTTGGTTGTTTTGGGGTTTTTTTTTTAGCATTTAGAGCTTCTGGAAAATCCTTTCCTTCGGTTTCTTTTCCTCTCGGCTCTGCAGGATCCAGAGCTGAGGTTGAAATCGGTGGGATGTTTTACCCGAAGCCCTGTTTAAATTTTAAAATGTCTGCAGCGACGGCCAATTTAAGAGGAAGCTAAATCAACCCACTAAAAGCTTTCCTCAAGTCCTATTCTGGCCCCTTATTGTAGAATCATAGGACTGGAAGGGACTTTGGAGGTCCTTTAGTCCAACCTGGTGGCGCAGCAGACTAATAGCCTGTTATTAACATCCAGCTGCCTGCCATTACTGCAAGTTCAAATCTCACCAGGCTCAAGGTTGACTCAGCCTTCCATCCTTTCTAAGGTAGCTTAAATTTGTGGGGGCAATAAGCTGACTTTGTATAAATATACAAAAGAATGAAGGCTATTGCTTAACGCACTGTAAGCCGCCCTGAGTCTCCGGAGAAGGGCGGCATATAAATTAAAGCAAAAAAGAAAACAAAAAAACAAAAAACAGGGTGATAGGTACCTTTTGGGGGGTGGGGGGAGGGGCGGAGGAAGATCTGTTGTAAATTGGAACAGTCGATTGTAAATGGAAAGACTGCAGGTAGTAATCAACTTAACCACCATTCATTTAGTGGCCCGTTTGATGTTACAACAGCAATGGAACAAATGACTTAGGACATAGAGTAACAAGAGTTGGAAGGGACCTTGGAGGTCATCTAGTCCAACCCCCCCCCAAGCAGGAGACCCTACAACATTTCTGACCGATGGCAGTCAAGTCTCTTCTCAAAAGCCTCCAGTGATGAATCTGCCACAACTTCTGAAGGCAACTTCTGTTCCATGGGTGGATTGTTCTCACTGTCAGAAAATTCCTCCTTATTTCCAGGTTGAATCTCTCCTTGATCAGTTTCCATTCATTGCTCCTTGTCTGGCCTTCGGGTGTTTTGGAAAATAGCTTGACCCCCTTCCTCCTCTCTGTGGCAGCCCCTCAAATATTGGAAGGCAGCTATCCTGTCTCCCCTGGTCCTTCTCTTCCCTAGACTAGCCATGCCCAGTTCCTGCAATTTCTCTGTGCCTCTCCTTATCTGTGTCGGTGGTGATATTTGTGTGGCTATTTGTGAGGTCCCACGGCTGATTCTCTCTTTGCAGAAAGGCTTCACGCCCCTGTATATGGCTGCCCAAGAGAATCACCTGGAAGTTGTCAAGTTCTTACTGGAAAATGGTGCTAACCAAAATGTGGCAACGGAGGTGAGTATTTCCCCCAAAGAATTCACCGACAGTTGTCGGGTCGAGAAAAGAACAAGGTTTTCTGAATTCGGAGGAGCAACCTTTATTGAATTCCCGTGAATGCCTTTGCTGTCCAACGTGAATGTGAAATATATATATATAGACGATTCAAGCCCACTCACTCCCTGCTTTTTTTCTCCCATATGTTGTTTACCTCGTAGCTACTAAAGGCTGCTTATTAGCAGGGGAATTTGTTCTGACACTACCCGGTGTCTCTCTGCTGTTTCACACACACACACACACACACACACACACACACACACACACACACACACACATGGTTCAGATGTGGGAAAAGGAACTGGGCAATCCCAGGATCAGGCGCCTTTTTTGCCACCAAGGGATGTGGTGAGGAGCCTAAAAATAAGACAGCCCTTTGCAGCAAGAGGAAGGGTGCCACTGTTTCCCACGGCAATGGTGGGAAGGAAAAGAACTGGAAGTTTTGGAGAGTTAACACACTCTCTTCTTGTTCAGTGACCGGGTTCCATTCCAACAACTTGGTCGTTAAGCGAAATGGGAGATAAAGAGTGGGGGAGAGAGGGAGAGAGAGGGGGAGAGCAGGAGAGAGAGAGGGAGGGAGGGAGAGAGAGAGAGGGAGAAAGACAGGAAGAAAGAGAGAGAGAAAGAGGGAGACCCAGACAGGGAGAGAAAGAGAGGGAGAGCAGGAGAGAGAGGGAGGGAGAAAGACAGGAAGAAAGAGAGCGAGAAAGAGGGAGACCCAGACAGGGAGAGAAAGAGAGAGGGGAGAGAGAGGGAGGTAGAGAGAGAAAAAAGGAGTGAGGGAGGAAGAGGGAAAGGGTGAGAGAGAGGGAGAAAGAATGAGAGAGTGAGATAGCGAGTAAGAGAGAGAGTGAGAGTGAGGGAGAGAGAGAAAGAGAAAGAAAGAGAGAGAAGACGCTGCCAAGATTAATGGTTGCTGCCCATCTCATCCAGATAAAATTTTCTTATGGGTGTTCTGTGCTTAACCTTTTTCATTTTCCTTCTTTGGCTACCTCGCAGGGCAGAAAGATGGCTTAAACAAGCTATCTCTTCCTGAGATGCTTTTCTCTGCAGCACAGAGGGTTTCTAAAAAGTAGTAACTGCTCTGTGACCTTAATTAGTTGATTAGGACCGTCCTGTCAACTGGCACCACTGCCTGAAACTGACCAGACCTTAATCAGTTTCACAATGACAGCACATTGGCCAAAAAATGATTATTATTTTTTAATTGTTTAATAAACGATATTAAACTGCCATATTCGAGAATAGTCGCTAACTGAGTTTGCTGTACGAGAAGTGGCTGTATGTTTATCCTAAGAGGCTTCCCGCTGAGATTTTTATCCTTGTTTCCATGTTTTGGCCCTGAGAATCACGTTCATAAATGTTGTGTTTAAATAAATGGGTCCTCCTCTTCCTACTTATAAGTTTTTGTCCAACAAAAACATCAGCTCTATTGATGAAGGGTGAGGAAAACACACAGGTCTTCTCACCCTATTCCTATCTTTGCATGACGTACCTAAATTTTTTGTCTCCAAAATGATGGTGCTTTGATGATTGTAAATAGCAATAGCCCTTAGACTTATATACCGCTTCGCAGTGCTCTACAGCCCTTCTCTAAGCAGTTTACAGAGTCAGCCTCTTGCCCCCAACAATCTGGGTCCTCATTTGACCCACCTGGGAAGGATCGAAGGCTGAGTCAACCTTGAGCCAGTCAGGATTGAACTGTTGGCAGTGGGCAGAATTAGCCTGCAATTCTCCATTCTAACCACTGGGCCACCTTGGCAAAAAGGAAGGAAAGAAGGCAGGAAGGAAGGCAGGAAGGAAGGAAAGAAGGAAGGAAGGAAAGGAAGGAAGGAAGGAAGGCAGGAAGGAAAGAAGGAAGGCAGGAAGGAAAGGAAGGAAGGAAGGAAGGCATGAAGGAAGGCAGGAAGGAAGGAAAGAAGGAGGAAAGGAAGGAAGGAAGGAAGGAAAGAAGGAAGGAAGGAAAGGAAGGAAGGAAAGAAGGAAGGAAGGAAAGGAAGGAAGGAAGGAAGGAAAGAAGGAAGGGAAGGAAGGAAGGAAGGAAGGAAGGAAGGACAATAGCCCTTAGACTTATATACCACTTCAGAGTGCTCTAAAGCCCCCTCTAAGCGGTTTAGAGAGTCAGCCTATTTCCCCCAACAATCTGGGTCCTCATTTGACCCACCTCGGAAGGATGGAAGGCTGAGTCAACCTTGCTTCCTTTTGCCTTCAAGGAATTTCAGGAAATAGATGTGAAATCTTTTCTTACTTTATGCTTTTCTTTCTTCAATCTTGGGCAGGATGGCTTTACTCCCTTGGCAGTGGCTCTGCAGCAAGGCCACGAAAACGTGGTGGCCCACCTGATTAACTATGGGACGAAGGGGAAGGTGCGCCTCCCGGCGTTACACATAGCCGCCCGCAACGATGACACGCGAACAGCTGCCGTGCTTTTGCAAAATGACCCCAATGCCGATGTCCTTTCCAAGGTCAGCTGGTCATGCTCAGGGAGATCCATGGGTCAGGCTGGGAAGGGGAGGATCCTGGGCATTTAGGATGCCTGGCTTTAGTGGGACCACCTGAAAAAAAAATCACGTTCCATCAGTTGGTCTTAACAGGGAAGGGAAGGGAAGGGAAGGGAAGGGAAGGGAAGGGAAGGGAAGGGAAGGGAAGGGAAGGGAAGGGAAGGAAAGGAAAGGAAAGGAAAGGAAAGGAAAGGAAAGGAAAGGAAAGGAAAGGAAAGGAAAGGAAAGGAAAGGAAAGGAAAGGAAAGGAAAGGAAAGGAAAGGAAAGGAAAATAATAGAGTAGAGTAGAAGGGAAGGGGAGGGGAAGAGAAGGGAAGAGAAAAGAGAAGAGAAGAGAAGAGAAAAAGAAAAAGTGGATTTATGTCTGCTCCTCTCACTTACAACCATTATGGCATTTCTATAGTTGCAGGATCAAAATTCAGGCACTTGACAATATCTGGTGTCCTGGGGTCATGTGATTAGCATTTTACACCTTCTCAGTTAGTTTCTGACAAGCAGAGATCATGAGAGAAGACGGGTCAATTAATGACATGGGATTCGCTTTAAAAACGGCAGTGATTTGCTAAATAACCATCACAAAAAGGTCATAAAAATTGAGTGCGGCTCATTTAACAACTACCTAGCTTGGCAAAGGCAATGATGGCCATAAGTTGAGGATTGCCTGCAGTGGATTTTCATTATGGGATGCCTCAGAACTGCATACAGATATCTTGGGTAAAATAGCCACTAATAAAGAAAACCATTTGTCACTTAATGCTCCGAAATAGCGAGAGTGTCAGCACTTCAACCTGCATTTACTCTAGTGCTGACATAAGAAGGAGAAGAGGGGGCAGCTGGCAAGAGGACGTTTGATTTCTCACCTACTTATTTTCCCTGAAGATAATATCCCCTAAGAGATGAGATGGGAGGGGGGACATTCTTGGGAGCTGAAGTAGTAGATATGGGGAGAGTGATTTGGAAGAGGGCCAATGAGACGCAGGGAATTGGGGAACGGAAAGGGAAGGTTTGGGGTCAGGAAGTCAGAGTTGGCTACGCCACGATCGGGGACAGGTTGTCGTGCTTAATAAAATGAAAGATTTCTTCAAAGACTATCTGTTTGGAAATGCAATTTATTTTATTTGAGACGACATCGAAACCTGACAGAGAGGTCCTTCTACTGAGCTGGTTCGGCATGGAGTGAATGGGATGGCCTTGTGTTGAGCAAGAGGACAAGTTGAAAAATCCTCCCTGTATTTCTTAGCGGGTGAGATCCTGGGGTGTTTGACTGCTCCCCCTTCATTCTTCTCCTACAGACTGGCTTCACCCCTCTTCACATCGCAGCACATTACGAGAATCTCAACGTGGCCCAGCTTCTACTCAACCGTGGAGCAAGCGTCAATTTCACCCCCCAGGTAGGTGCAGAGCGCATGCCGATGCTGTAGCACCGGATTTCCTAACCGTGGCCATTTCCAGGAATAGGGACTTCAACTCCCAGAATTCCATAGCTGGCAGAGAATTGCTGAGAATTCTGGGAATTGAAGTCCACTCACCTTCAAATTGCTAAGGGCAGTGATGGCTAACCTTTTTGCCGTCGCAGGCCAAAAGTGGGGGGGGGCCGCGGGGGCAGGTCACACACATGTGTGCCCACACCCATAATTAAATGCCACCACGCATGTGTGTGTGACCCCTCACGCAACCCCCACTTTTGGCACGTGATGGCACAGTGG
The DNA here is from genome assembly GCA_037215915.1 of Pantherophis vulpinus. NCBI lineage: Eukaryota > Metazoa > Chordata > Lepidosauria > Squamata > Colubridae > Pantherophis > Pantherophis vulpinus. Next base: position 32,074,151 of record JAXLNS010000010.1, read on the forward strand.
GCCTGGTAGGCCCGTTGTTTGCCCTCCCCAGGCTCCAGAGGCTTTCTAGGAGCCTGGAGAGGGTGAAAACGGCCTTCCCCACCTGTTCTGTCCCCGTCTCACACACGCACACAAACAGACATCCGGGGGTTAAATAAACTGGCAGACAACCAATTCTTTCGATAAGAAGCTTGGCAGCAACCCAGTAGCTACTTGCCAAGAACTTTTACTCAATAAACAAAATACACACAGTTCGAGAGTAGTCCAGTTCGTAAAATAAATCCAAGGCAGATAATGTTGTTTCCAAAGATGCAATGTGACTCGATAGTAGTTAGTTTTGTCCATCACAGAGTCTGAATGGCCACCTCACCCCCTTTTATACCCTGTGGGGTGTGGTCCAGTGACTCAGCTTAATCTCTGGCATGCCTTTTCTTCTGTTGCGCGCGCTTATCTCTGCGACGCTGGCGTGGATCCAGCCAAGACTCATTACTCTCATCACTGTCCACCTGTGGCTGCGTGGACGTGCTTTGCCCCGGCCCTATCTCTTGCCCTTCGGCAGACACGGAAGGCATTGCCAGAGAGGAGGGTCCTGGAGAGGGAGGCCTTGCCAACTCCTCTCCTTCACTCTCGGAGTCCTCTCCTGCCGATGACACAGGCTCAGGTAACGGAGCCACAACACCTCCCCCCAGAGGCCCTCCAGGTGGGCCCGGAAGGCCCGAAAATCAGTTGGCCAGCGTGCGCATGCACGCTGGAGCTGAGCTAGGGCAATGCTCGCGTGCCCACAGATATGGCTCCACATGCCACCTGTGGCATGTGTGCCACAGCTTCGCCATCACAGGCCAAGGGTGTGTTAGAAACGAACAATTAGACCTACACTTGAAGAGGTCAAACTAACTACTTGATAAAGGAGAATATTGGTAGCTCAGGGTTGAAATGGGGAATCCTTGGTGATCTCTCTCTCTCTCTCTCTCTCTCTCTCTCTCTCTCTCTCTCTCTCTCTCTCTCTCTCTCTCTCAAAATTTTATATTTTTATTCATAAACATTTTGAATGCAGTGTATTGTTAGGGTACACCATTTACAAAAAAAAAAAAAAGAAGGACCAGAGAAAAGACAGTAATAAATATTAACAAATGTACTGATAACAATAGTAATAATATCTTAACACATGTACTGATAACAATAGTGATAATATACCCAAATAATTTTAACTAAGTTTCTTTTTATATTAGCTTGACAGACTTGAACATTGGGCGCTATCTAACAATGAAATTCAACCGTGAAAAAAGCAAGGTTCTACATTTAGGGAAGAAAAGCAAAATGCACAGGTACCGTATATGTGGTACCTTGCTCAATAGTAGTAACTCTGAGGGGGATCTTGGAGTCCTAGTGGACAACCATCTAAATAGGAGCTAGCCGTGTGCAGCAGCTGCCAAAAAAGCCAACAGAGTTCTAGGCTGCATTAACAGAGGAATAGAATCAAGATCACATGAAGTGTTAATACCACTTTATAAGGCCTTGGTAAGACCAGACTTGGAATATTGCATTCAGTTTTGGTCGCCACGATGTAAAAAAGATGTGGAGACTCTGGAAAGAGTGCAGAGAAGAGCAACAAAGATGATTAGGGGAGTGGAGGCTAAAACATAGGAAGAACGGTTGCAGGAACTGGGTGTGTCTAGTTTAATGAAAAGAAGGACTGGGGGAGACATGATAGCAGTCTTCCAATATCTCAGGGGCTGCCCCAAAGAAGAGGGAGTCAAGCTATTCTCCAAAGCCCCTGAGGGCAGGACAAGAAGCAGCGGATGGAAACTAATCAAGGAGAGAAGCAACCTAGAACTAAGGAGAAACTTCCTAACAGTGAGGACAATTAATAAGTGGAACAATTTGCCTGCAGAAGTTGTAAATGCTCCAACACTGGAAGTTTTTAAGAAGATGTTGGATAACCATTTGTCTGAAGTGGTGTAGGGTTTCCTGCCTAAGCACGGGGTTGGACTAGAAGACCTCCAGGGTCCCTTCCAACTCTGTTATTCTATTCTGTTCTGTTCTGTTCTGTTCTGTTCTATCTTATTTACATTTTTGTTCAGTATATTGGCATGATCGTAGTGATAGACCAATATTTATTTTGAATACATTCATAGTCTTTCTTCCTCTAATTTCTACCTCTTGTCTCTAACCACTCATAAAATCTATTCCATATCAGCTAATATCCTGTGTCTTCTTTTATCTTTTATTTGTAAGGTTAGTCCGTCCATTTCAGCACAATGCTTGGTGCTCCCTGAGCTTGGTTGTGGATTATTATTATTTTTTTTTGCAGACATCTTATTATCAGTCTAAGTAACATCATCAGTGCTAGTAAGGAGTTTGCTCTCAGTGTATAGTCCAGTGGCTTGCCTTAACAAGTGTTGGTGGGAGTGCAGCGCTCAAACTAACTACTTTATTACGTTCTGCCTATACTACAAGAATCTGCCCTGTCTGGCAACCTGCCCTTGGTAATAATTAGTTAAGGCTCCAAAGAACTTAGAGTGGGTCACTCCTAGCCCTTTTGTGGTCACACAGGGACTTCAGACTAACTCCATGCATGATCCCTCCTCCCTGCCAGGTTGGGAAATACTGTTGTGGAAGATGCTTTGAGTCTTATCCCCATGTGGGGTGGGAAAAACCCAACTCCAGAACAGAACACCAGGGGAGGAACCCTTTTCCGAAGTAACATAAATACCCAAACTTTTTTTAAAAAAATAAGTCCTTGTGTGTAGAAAAACAGTCTTCCTCCCACACTTTGGAGTGCAGTGGACATGAGACATCGGAGTGAGCGAGCTACTGTTCATAGACCTGGTGTTGATTTTTGGAGGTTTTGGTTCGGCCAAGCAGGGAAGGAGTAAATAACAATAGCAATAGCACTTAGACTTATATACCGCTTCACAGAGCGGTTTGCAGAGTTGTTAGGATATGGTTTGAGCCTAACAAGTTGTCCAGGCAATATAAGTGTACTGTAAGCATCTTGTCAGCATCTTGCCCCCAATAATCTGGGTCCTCATTTTACCGACCTCGGAAAGATGGAAGGCTGAGTCAACCTTGAGCCAGTTGGGATTGAACTGTTGGCAGTGGGCAGAATTAGCCTGCAATATTGCATTCTGACCCCTGAGAGAGAGAGAGGGAGGGAGGGCGGGAGGGAGGGAGGGAAGGAAGGAAGGAAGGAAGGAAGGAAGGACGGACAAAAGCAATAGCACTTAGACTTATATACCGCTTCACAGTACTTTACAGCCTTCTCTAAGAATCAGCCTATTGCCCCCAATAATCTGGGTCCTCATTTTACCGACCTCGGAAGGTTGGAAGGCCGAGTCAACCTTGAGCCAGTCGGGATCGAACTGTTGGCAGTGGGCATAGTTAGCCTGTAATACTGCATTCTAACCACTGAGCGGGAAGGAGGGAGGGAGAGAAGGAGGGATGGAGAGAAGGAAGGGAAGAAAGGAAGGAAGGTAGGTAGGTAGGTAGGTAGGAAGGAAGGAAGGAAGGAATAGCACTGAAACTTATATATCGCTTCACAGTGCTTTAGTTTAGTTTAGTTTAGTTTAGTTTAGTTTAGTTTAGTTTAGTTTAGTTTAGTTTAGTTTAGTTTAGTTTAGTTTAGTTTAGTTTAGTTTAGTTGATTGTCATTGCACCCCGTACAATGAAATTAAATGCCATCTTTACAGCCTTATCTAAGCGGTTTGCAGAGTCAGCCTCTTGCCCCCAACAATCCAGGTCCTCATTTTACCCACCTCGGATGGAGGGAAGGCCGAGTCAACCTTGAGCCGGTCAGGATCGAACTGCGGGCAGTGGGCAGAATTAGCCTGCAGAACTGCATTCTAACCACTGTGTCGTCACGGATCTCTTAAAGCACCTCTTTTGCTGCTAAATGGAAAACAGTGGGTTTTATTTTAGGGAGGGGACAAATTTACTGTTTTTTCAAAGAGTCAAAAGGGATTCCGACACCAGTTGGATTGCCCGAAAACAAACATGCCACTCTAAATGTACTCTGGCCATCACGTCCAGCAGGGTACTGCAGTTTCCTGGCAGAGATCTCACCTCATTTCTTCCCCCCACCCTCTCTCTGCCCCCATAGAATGGCATCACCCCACTGCACATCGCCTCTCGACGCGGCAACATCATAATGGTGCGGTTGCTGCTTGACCGGGGAGCTCACATTGAGGTTCGCACTAAGGTAAGTGTGCCACTGGATGGATTGCGTGGAGGAGACTGGAACAGAGAGAGACGTTTGCCGAGAAGCACCACATCCTTCACAGGGAGCGCTAAGTTGCATGAACAGAGGGATACAATCAAGATCAAGGGAGATACTAATGCCACTCTACAAAGCCTTAGTAAGACCACACCTAGAATCCTGCATCCAGTTTTGATCACACCACTATTAAAAAAAAGATGTGGAGACTCTAGAAAGAGTGCAGAGAAGAGCAACCAGGATGATGAGGGGACTGGAGAGTAAAACATACGATGAACGGTTGCAGGAACTGGGCATGGCCAGTCTAGTGAAGAGAAGGACCAGGGGAGACATGAGAGCAGTCTTCCAATATTTGAGGGGCTGCCACAGAGAGGAGGAAGGGGGTCAAGCTATTCTCCAAAGCACCTGAAGGCCAGACAAGGAATAATGGACGGAAACTGATCAAGGAGAGATTCAACCTGGAAATAAGGGGAAATTTGTTGACAGTGAGAACAATCAACCCATGGAACAGAAGTTGCCTTCGGAAGTTGTGGGAGCTTCATCATTTGAGACTTTCAAGAAAAGATTGGACTGCCATTTGTCAGAAATGGTGTAGGGTCTCCTGCTTGGGCAGAGGGTTGGACTAGATGACCTCCAAGGTCCCTTCCGACTCTGTTAAGTTGGCGAGGGAGATCCAGAGGGACAACAGAGAATAGAATAGAATAACTTTATGGTCACTCTGAAGGTACACTAATGGGCATGCATAAAAAATGAAATTTCGTTGCTTGCAGCTCTCAAAGGGTTCCCACCTCCAATAGCACACTAACATAAACACGACAAGATAAATAAGTAAATACAAAATTATGCATATACCCACATATATTATGATAGGACACAGAGAAACAACACAATCTAGTTCAGATGTATACATGTACTGGGCAAGAAAAAAAGGAATCTTGCGAGTTTACCAGACGGATGGATGGCCCTGGGCAGTGATGGCTAACTTTTTTGCATCGCGTGCTAAAAGAGGGGGAGTGTGGGGGGGTGTCGCGGCTGCATGCCCATACCCCTAATTCAATGCGCCCCGCCCCCCCATGCATGCGTGTGTGACCCCCCCTGCGCGCTTTTGGCATGCGAAGGCACGGTGGGCCTGGTAGGCCTGTTTTTCACCTTCCCCAGGCTCCAGAGACTTTCTTGGCGCCTGGGGAGGGTGAAAACAGCCTTCCCACCTCCCGAGGCCCTCTGGAGGCAGGAAATGCCCTCCCAGAGTTTCCATGTAAGCCCTGTACTTACCTGGCATCCAAAACAGGCCGCGTGGAGACTCTTGGGAGGAGAGGGGCAGCGTGGGCGGGGCCAGCTGAAAATCAGCTGTCTGGCGTGTGCGCTGGAGCTGAACTAGGGCAACAGCTCGCGTGGCCACGGATATACCTCTGCCTACCACCTGTGGCATGCGTGCCATAAGTTCGCTATCACGGAGCTAGGTGCTTCCAACAGCGCTCAGTTGGTGTGCTAATAACAGCATTGCAGGGTATAAAAACCTATGAAATACGTATTGATTCATGCTACACCTTTTAAAGTGCTACCGTTTCTACAGGATGAATTGACCCCGTTACACTGTGCCGCCCGCAATGGGCATCTGCGAATTGCTGAAATCTTGCTGGACCACGGAGCGCCCATCCAAGCAAAGACCAAGGTGAGAAGCCTGGAGAAATACTGTACACGTGTACATGGCGGGAGAAACGAACCTTGCGAATTTACCAGACGGATGTCCTAGGGAACAAAGCTGTTGCAGAATCTGGAAGTCCTGCTAGAAATCCTTCAAAACCTCCTTCCAGAAGGGAGCAACAGAAAGAGACAATGGAGTGGGTGTGTGGGGTCTCTAACAATGCTTCGAGCTCTAAGCACATACTGCTTATAAGCAGCATTCTGAATCACAGGAAGGGAGCTTCCTATAATCTTCTCCACTGTCCTCACCACTCTCTGTAGGGACTTTCTATCTGAGACGCTGCTGCCACCAAACCAAACAGGGATGCAGTTTGTTAAAATGCTCTCAATTGTTCCTCTATAAAAATGGCCAGGACAGGAGGAGAAAGATGTGCTCTCCTCTGTCAGAGTGGCAATCAGCCCCGTTACCTTCCTGGGGTAATTTCCTGAGTTAGAGGTGAATCGTGGCATTTTCCTTGTGTATACTTTTTGCAAGAAAATAAACCCGAAGATATATTTTCTAAGAAAAACTCATTTATTTGTTATAAAGAAAATAAAACATCTCACTAAGCTAATTAGTTACATCTTGGCAACGTTCCTGCCGGACCTCTCTTGGCAGGAGAACAAAGAAAGTTTTGAGAAGAAAGTAAGAATGTAGACATGCGCAGTTAGCTTAAAGATAAGAAACTTGGCAAGCTACGGTAAGTCTGAAAGTCCAAAAATAATAGCTCATCTGGTAAATACAAAAAACGCAGTGACATCCTCATCCAACGCAGGAAATGCAGATGCTGGTTTGCACACTTGCCTATTCCCTAAGTACCCCTTACGAGGCCATTCCGTGCTCATCCTTCTTTCCTTATTCTAGAATGGCCTCTCCCCCATCCACATGGCCTCCCAAGGTGACCACTTAGACTGTGTGCGGCTTCTGCTGCAGTATAACGCCGACATTGATGACATCACATTGGATCACTTGACCCCACTGCATGTGGCTGCCCACTGTGGCCACCACCGGGTGGCCAAAATCCTGCTCGATAAAGGCGCCAAGCCTAATGCGCGGGCCCTGGTGAGTAGAGGCCAGCGAAATAAAGGTGAGGCCAGGCAGATACCTGCACCGCATCGCTGATTGGTCTCCTTTCCCTGCAGAATGGCTTCACTCCGCTGCACATAGCCTGTAAGAAGAACCACATCAGGGTGATGGAACTTCTTCTGAAGACGGGGGCCTCCATCGACGCCGTGACGGAGGTAACGGAGCCTCATGGGTTCAGGAATCTACTGATTTCTGTAGAGCTGGCCTCAAGTAAATGACAGTTTCTAACTACAGTATAGAGACACGGATGGAGACAAATACAGAGTTAGGATTCATTTATTTTCCTCTCGTTTTTCTCTCGCCAGTCGGGTCTCACTCCTCTTCACGTGGCCTCCTTCATGGGAAACCTTTCTATTGTCAAGATCTTGCTCCAACGGGGAGCATCTCCCAATGTTTCCAATGTGGTGAGCAAAAAATTAAGTGACTTAATTTCGATCGTTTCTTTCGAACAATTTATACGGCTCTAGCTGTACGTTCCAGGCATGGGTTTCATCCCATCCAGTTTCGGTAACGGCAACAATGTCATACTTAATCAATTAAATTAATTAATTAAACTAATCAGTTAGCTTAATTTGATTTTGAAGCTTAATTTTAAACTTTCATTAGGTAATTAATTAACTAATTAATGAAACAATTGATCAATGGAACAGCTTGCCTTCGGAAACGGCGTGTGCTCTATCGCTGGAAGTTTTTAAGAAGAGATTGGACAGCCATTTGTCCAGAATGGTATACGGTCTCCTGCTTGAGCGGGGGGGGGGGTTGACTAGAAGACCTCGCAAGGTCCCTTCCAACTCAGTTATTCTGTAATCAAAAAATGTCTTGAGAAGGGTCAAAACCAGGGGTGGGCTTAGCAAGCGGTTTTCTGCCCGGTTGCTGGGTAGACGTGGCCATGGTGGGCATGGCCTAGTCAGCCTCCTGCACCATGGCAGGAGAGGGGATGTTTTTTGCCCTCCCCAGGCTCCGGAGGCTTTTCTTGAGCCTCCGGGAGGGCAAAAACGGCCTTTCCAGGCTCCGGAGGCCCTCTGGAGGCCGGAAACGGGCCTGAACTTCTGATAGGCCTGTTTTTCACCCTCCCTGAGCCTCTGCACGCACTCTGCACTTACCTGCACCCAAAACGGGCCACGTGGGGATTCCTGGGAGGGGAGGGGCAGAGCCAGCCAGGAGTGGGATTTGGGGGTTCTCTGAACTGCACAGAATCTTAGCTAGAGGTTGTCCCAAACCCATGCGAACTCCCAGCAGCCCATCCCTGGTCAAAACCACAAGAAAAATTAGGAGGGTATAAGCAAGATCTGTTTTAGTGGAGAAATGCACTTACTGTCTTTTTTCCTCCTCTATCTCTGAATATATCTGCGCTGCATTTTTGGAAACGGCCAAATATTATTTATTTGACTTCCCGGTCTGACCCCGTGTAGCTTTTGGAGATGAAAATGTTCTTCAGGGGAAAAAAGCAGTCAATCCCCTCATCCAGTGGTGGGATTCAGCCGGTTTGCCACCACTTCGGGAGAACTGGTTGTTAACTTTCTGAGCAGTTAGGCAAACTGGTTGTTGGAAGAAATCATTAGGGGCAGAGAACCGGTTGTTAAATTACCTGAATCGCACCACTGCCCTCACCTGAATCTTTCCGTCTTCGAATTCTGAAGGAGGCTGATGGGAATTTTTCTCAGCTCCGAATGTTCTCTGATTTTTCTTCTTCTATTGGCACAGAAAGTAGAGACGCCCCTCCACATGGCCGCTCGGGCCGGGCACAGCGAGGTAGCAAAGTATCTACTCCAGAACAAAGCCAAGGTCAATGCCACAGCGAAGGTGGGTACCTGTCTGTCTTTGGGATTTATTTATTTTATTATTCATATTTCTATGCCGCCCACTCTCCGAGGACTCTGGGCGGCTTACACCAAAGACAGTATACTAAATAGCATATTGCCCCCAACAATCTGGGTCCTCATTTTACCCACCTCGGAAGGATGGGAGGCTGAGTCAACCTTGAGCCGGTGAGATTTGATCTGCTGATCTGCTGAACTAGCAGTCAGTTGAAGTAGCTGCAGTACTGCAACTGCGCCACCTCGGATTAATAAGTCCCAGTGAATGGATGGATGGCTTCTTCCCTTCTTAGTGGCTGCATGTAGGAGAAAAACAGGGAGAGCTGGGAGATGGGGTTAAACAAGGCATCTGCCTAGTGTCATTACATGGCCACAAACAGTTCAAGTCCAACCCCTCTTGAATTCCGTTATCTGGAACTGAGTTAGTGTTGAGATTTAGTTGACTAGATTTAGTTGACCCCCCTTTGAGTGGCGTGGGAGTAGGAATGGATTTCCAGAGGGGAGAAATTGCAGACTACAGGAACCATTTGCACCACTCAGGTGACCCTGAGGACACCAATAAACCTCCAAGTGGCCTCAATGACCCTAAAAAAAGGACGCAAATGACCAGCTGTCTGCAAGGAGTATCAATCCTTTCATTCCCCACCATCCAGTCAGAGCTGAAGAAGCTTCTTGGATGAGAAGCGAAACGTCTTCAAAAGAAAAACACAAGGAAGTCCAGTTGTCTTCTTGAAAAAGCACCTTTGGGACAACCATGACCTGGATGATTGAGAATCTCTACAGACAATTTGGGATGAACCCCCTTGGAATGGTGTGGGAGTAGGGATGGATTTCCAGAGGGGAAAAATTGCAGACTACAGGAACCATTTGCACCACTCAGGTGACACTGAGGACACAGAGAAACCTTCAAGTGGCCTCAACGACCCTCTAAAAAGATGCAAATGACCAGCTGTCTGCAAGGAGTATCAATCCTTCCATTCCCCACCATCCAGTCAGAGCTGAAGAAGCTTCTTGGATGAGAAGCGAAACGTCTTCAAAAGAAAAACACAAGGAAGTCCAGTTGCCTCCTGAAAAAAGTCACCTTTGGGACAGTTGACTCGATTCTTCTGTTGGGGTCTCCGAACCTGGCAACTTTAAGACTTGTGGATTTCAACTCCCAGAATTCTTCAGCCAGCCACGTTGCCAAGTTTGGAAACCCCTGGAATCATGAGATGGCTTGAAGGACACAAATTATGAAGTTCTTCGTGTGTTGCCGCAACTCATTGGATCAAAAACCAACCTGTTTGTAGCCTAGTGACTTCCTCGTATGAAACAGTTTCGTGTCCTTCTTTGGGGCAGCGTGGAAAAGGCAGGCCATTCAGGCAGGGCCACGCAACAAGCTAGGATGAGACAGGTGTGTCTTTTCTCCTTTCAGGATGATCAGACGCCGTTGCACTGTGCCAGCCGCCTCGGGCACTGCACCATGGTCAAGCTGCTCCTGGAGAGCGGTGCCGATGCTAACCTCTCCACCACCGCTGGACACGCGCCACTGCACATCACGGCCCGCGAGGGGCACCTGGATTGTGTTTGTGCTCTCCTAGACAAAGAGGCATCCCAGACTGCCATGACTAAGGTTGAGAAAGAAGGTCTTCCCTTCCCTTCCCTTCCCTTCCCTTCCCTTCCCTTCCCTTCCCTTCCCTTCCCTTCCCTTCCCTTCCCTTCCCTTCCCTTCCCTTCCCTTCCCTTCTTCCTTCTCCTCCCTTCCCTCCCCTTCTTCCTTTCCTTTCCTTTCCTTTCCTTTCCTTTCCCTTCCCTTCCCTTCCCTTCCCATCCCTTCTTCCTTCTCCTCCCTTCCCTCCCTCCTCTTCCCTCCCTTTCTTCCTTTCCTTTCCTTTCCTTTCCTTTCCTTTCCTTTCCTTTCCTTTCCTTTCCTTTCCTTTCCTTTCCTTTCCTTTCCTTTCCTTTCCTTTCCTTTCCTTTCCTTTCCTTTCCTTTCTTCTCCTCTCCTCTCCCCTCCTCTCCTCTCTTCTTCCTTCCCTTCCCTTCCCATCCCTTCCCTCCCCTTCTTCCTTTCCTCTCCTCTCCTCTCCTCTTCCTTCCCTTCCCTTCCCCCCTCTTCCCTTAACATCTATCTTGCTTAGCAATATAAATTTTAGTTCAATTATGGTCATAAATTGAGGATTACCTGTATTCTTGCTGGAAGGCAGATTCTGCAGTTGGGGTGGGTGGGATCTGAGTGGGCAGAGAGGTGTGGGCCAGCCAGCGTGGGGTGCCCCAGAGAAAGGCCCTCCCATTGTCCCCAGTTGCTGACACTCCCTGTTTCTCCCCAGAAAGGATTTACCCCTCTGCACGTTGCTTCCAAATACGGGAAGGTGGATGTGGCCGAGGCTCTGTTGGAACGCAACGCACAACCCAACGCGGCCGGGAAGGTGCGTATCAGGATCCGGCCTCACGGCGGCTGGGAGGTACCACTGCTGCCCTCGGTGAGTCCTCTTATGTTGTTCCTGCCTCCTCCACAGAATGGACTGACGCCTCTGCACGTTGCCGTCCACCACAACAACTTGGACATTGTGAAAGTGCTGCTCCCCAAGGGGGCATCTCCGCACAGCGTGGCCTGGGTAAGAGGCATGTCGAGACAGGGGCTCCCTCCTGGCTGCCTTTTGGGGAAGGGGGACTGCAAGGATGCCCTGAGGGCAGTAATTACAGGGCCCTCTCCCGCCACCCGTCTGCAGCACAGGGCAACCTCCATGCACATATGAGACTCTGGAGGTTTTGGGAGAGAGGTCTCAGTGGTCTCTGCCTTCCCTTCCCTCTCTTAAGCTCACCCAAAACACCAAAAAAAGCAGGCAGGCAGGCAGGCAGGCAGGGAAGGAAAGAAGGAAAGGAAGGAAGCAAGGAAGGAAGGAAGGAAGGAAGGAAGGAAGGAGAAAGAAAGAAAGGAAAGAAGGAAGGAAGGGAAAAAAGGAAGGAAGGAAGGAGAAAGAAAGGAAAAAAGGAAAAAAGGAAGGAAGGTGAGAAAGAGAAAGGGAAGGAAAGAAGGAGAAAGGAAGGAAAGAAGGAAGGGAAGGCAGGAAAGAAAGAGGGAAGAAGGAAGAAGGAAGGGAAGGCAGGAAAGAAAGAGGGAAGAAGGAAGAAGGAAGGAGAAAGAAAGAAAGGAAGGAAGGGAAGAAAGGAAGGAAGGAGAAAGAAAGGAAAAAAGGAAGGAAGGCGAGAAAGAAAGAAAGAGGGAAGGAAAGAAGGAGAAAGGAAGGAAAGAAGGAAGGGAAGGCAGGAAAGAGAAAGAAAGGGAAGAAGGAAGAAGGAAGGAAAGGGAACAAGGAGAAAGAAGGAAGGAAAGAAGGAAGGGAAGAAGGAAGGAAGGAGAGAAAGAAAGAAAGAGGGAAGGAAGGAAGGAGAAAGAAAGGAAATAAGGAAGAAGGAAGGAAAGGAAGGGAAGAGAAAGAAAGGGAAGAAGGAAAGGAAGACGGAAGGAAGGAAGGAAGGAAAGAAAGAGGGAAGGAAGGAAGGAGAAAGGGAGGGAGGGAGGGAGGGAGGGAAGAAGGAAGGAAGGAAGGAAGGAAGGAAGGAAGGAAGGAAGGAAGGAAGGAAGGAAGGAAGGAAGGAAGGAAGGAGCATGCTTTGGAGAATAGGTCAAATATTCCCTGTGACATCCTCTCACATATTGGAAGACTGCTAAGTCTTCTCATTGTTAGGGTAGACATACCCAATTCCCTTAACTGGTCATCATACAGCTTCACTTCCAGCCTCTGGGAGCTTCAACCATGCAAGAAGAGCTTGGTTCCAGCTCCTCGAGGACCAAACACGGTGGAGACATCGGACCTTCTGATTTCTCTGCAACTTTCCTGCTGATCTCTCCCGCGACAGAACGGATACACCCCTTTGCACATCGCAGCCAGGCAGAACCAAATGGAGGTGGCTTGCAGCCTACTGCAATACGGTGCTTCCGCCAACGTGGAATCCACGCAGGGAATGACGCCGCTACATCTGGCGGCCCAGGAGGGCCACGCCGACATGGTGGTGCTGCTCCTTTCCAAGCAGGCGAATGGCAACCTTGGAAACAAGGTGAGTAGGTCCTTTTTCTTCGTTACCTCCTCGGAAAGATGGCGGTGGACATGGGGGAAGGGTTGAGGGGACCACGGAGTTCGTTGCAATCTGTTCGGTGATTTTTTCCACTATTTTAAGCGTACCCCCAGGTGCCCAGGATAAGCTGTAACCTTCTGCATGTGAAGTCTGATCTCTCCATCATTGTGTTCTTCTTCTTCTTCTTGTTTCTTGTTTATATTTATATACCGCCCTTCTCCTGAAGGACTCGGGGCGGTGAACAGCCAACAGATAAAACACAAGAAACACAAAATTTAAAAACAGTATTAAAATCCGATTAAATTAATTTGGCCCACAATTAAAAGCATCCCTGTATTAAAACCCATAATTAAACAGTTTAAAAATTTAAAGAGTCGGAAACGACTAGCACATATGTGCGAGGGGAACCTTTACTTTTACTTAGGGATTAGCAACTGGATGAAATCTGTTGCTTTCTCCTATTTATTTGTGGGTTTCCTATAAATACCATCTTTTTGGCTACTGTTGAAGGCGATCAAATTTTCTACTTACCAGCAGTATTCCTCTTTAGTTTGTACACTGCCAATTTTTTAAAAAAATTTATTTTACTGAAAATAAAGATCTGCCCCTGAGCCTTTTTGGCTTCTTTTCATTACAAAAATAAAATGAGATAGAGTGAGGAAATACCATCTGCTTCTGCTTCTGCTCCTTGGACTTTTTACTTGGCTCGTGAATAGCCCCGAGCTGTTGAAGGTTGTCCTCGAAACGCTACCCTCGGAGAATTTTCCCCAAACAGAGACCCACAAACCACCTGCTGTGGCAAGAGTGACAAAGGATAGCACGCCATCTGGAAAGCTGTGGAAAGAAATAGCTGAACCTGCAGGGCTGATCCCAATCAAGATATAGGAAATAGAAGCATTTTGCTGGCTTTTGCAGATCCAGATTGAGCCCAGACGAATTTAGCTCTGACCTTGAGTGAATGGAATGGAATGGAATTGAATGGAATGGAATGGAATAGAATAGAATAGAATAGAATAGAATAGAATAGAATAGAATAGAATAGAATAGAATAGAATAGAATAATAAATATAGAATGGAATGGGATAGAATAGAATAGAATAGAATAGAATAGAATAGAATAGAATAGAATAGAATAGAATAGAATAGAATAGAATAGAATAGAATAGAATAATAAGTATAGAATGGAATGGAATGGGATAGAATAGAATAGAATAGAATAGAATAGAATAGAATAGAATAGAATAGAATAGAATAGAATAGAATAGAATAGAATAGAATAGAATAGAATAGAATAGAATAATAAATATAGAATGGGATAGAACAGAACAGAACAGAACAGAACAGAACAGAACAGAACAGAACAGAATAGAGAATGTAGAATGGAGTAGAGTAGAATGGAATGGAATGGAATGGAATGGAATGGAATGGAATGGAATGGAATGGAATGGAATGGAATGGAATGGAATGGAATGGAATGGAATAACAAATATAGAATGGAATGGGATAGAACAGAACAGAACAGAATAGAATAGAATTCTTTATTGGCCAAGTGTGATTGGACGTGTCTCAGTGCATACGTTCTTGGTGTACATAAAAGAAAAGATACATTCGTTAAGAATTGTAAGGTACAACACTTAATGATAGTAATAGGGAACCAGTCAATATAAATCTTAAGGATACCAGCAACAAGGTTACAGTCATGCACTCATAAGTGGGAGGAGATGGGTACTAGGATGGATGAGAAGATTAATAGTAATGCAGACTTAGTGAATAGTTTTGACAGTGTTGAGGGAATTATTTGTTTAGCAGAGTGATGGCGTTCGGGAGAAAAGTGTCCTTGTGTCTAGTTGTCCTGGTGTGCAGTGCTCTATAGAGCTAGACATTCTACTCCCTCTCCCTACCTGAAAAGAACTCTGTTCCAACTGCCAGTTGCCTTATATTAACACGCTCTGATGCTACCCCTTCGCTAAACCGGGCGTGGGCGTGGCCAGCATGTGACTCAGCTGGCCTGTGGGCTGGGACATTCTACTCCCCCTCCCCCTCTGTTCCAAGTGCCAGTTGCCTTATATTAATTAACACACTCTGATGCTATGGAGTTACACATTCTACATTAAGTTTCAGGCTTTAAGTGTCAATTGATTAAGCTCGAGCACATAGTTTCATAGTGAAGCACGGGTGTCCAGCTAGTTCATCATATAACTTGGTTTATCTGTAATCTGCATGGTATTCTACAAAGAGAAGTTGCAATCTGTCCAATATTGGCTCTCATGACCAAGTCGAAGAGACCTTGGAGGTCATCCAGTCCAACCCCTTGCTCAAGCAGGAGACCCTATGCCATGCCAGACAAATGGTTGTCCCGTCTCTTCTTAAAAACCTCCAATGAGGGAGCACCCACAACTTCTGAAGGGGAAAGCCTTTTCACTGATGAATTGTTCTTTGTCAGTAAATGTCTCCTTGAATATAAGGATGTAGAGAATGGGTGGATCATTTCTCTCTATGGGAAGGGTCGTTTCTCTGTGACCCTGGCTAAATTCCCTTTCCTGAAGTTATCCGGAAATCAATCCAATCAATCAATCAATCAATCAATCAATCAATCAATCAATCAATCAATCAGAATAGAGCTGGAAGACAACATGCAGGGATGAAAGCCTGGTGAGCATCTTCATAGGATCAACATCTATGGAGATTCTCAATCATGGTTGTCCCAAAGGAGCTTTTTTCAAGAGGCAACTGGACTTTCGTGTTTTTTTTTTTTTTTGAAGACGTTTTGCTTCTCATCCAAGAAGCTTCTTCAGGTCTGATAGGAGGATTCATAGGATCAGTTTCCAGTGTCACTGCGTTTTTTTATTTACCAGCTGAGCTCTCATTTCTGGACTATCAAACTTTCCGTAGCTTGCCAAGAATTGTTATCAGTAAGCTAAACTGTGCATGTCTCTCTCCACCCCATTCCTTCTCACACTTTTCTTTCTTCTCTTGCCAAGAGACGTCCGGCTGCTGAGAAGTAGCCGATAAGAACTTTTGCAAAAATGTAACAATTAATTTTTTTAGACAGTTAGATGTTTTATTTTCTTTATAACAAATAAATGAGTTTTTTTAGAAGATATATCTTCCGGTTTGTTTTCTTAAAGTATGCTGGCAAGGAAAGGTCTCGATCCACTCCTCTTAATCAAGGTGCGATTATCCCAAAAGCAGAATGGGATTAATCAGCGCCCTGACACCTGGTAGCAGAGGATGGTTTCAATCCATCGACCTCTTAATCAAGGTGCGATTATCCCAAAAGCAGAATGGGATTAATCAGCACCCTGACATCCAGATTCTTCTTTGGGCAACTTGGATTGTTTTTCATTCCAGAGCGGCCTCACCCCCCTCCACCTGGTGGCCCAAGAAGGACACCTCCAAGTGGCAGACAACCTGCTCAGGCATGGAGTCCAAGTGGATGCAACGACTCGGGTGAGTCCCCTTCCATCATCCCACAAGACCAGTGGGAGGAGCCAGTCCCCCAGTGGGAGGAGCCAGTCCCCCAATGGGAGGAGCCAGCCCCCCAGTGGGAAGAGCCAGCCCCCCAGTGGGAGGAGCCAGCCCCCCAGTGGGAGGAGCCAGAGAATTCCTAGCAAGGGGACAAATTGTGTGGGTTAAGACCGAGAGAAAGGGGATATAATGAGCTGAGTTGAGATTGCTTGTCCCGATGGTTTACCTCCAATCTTGCAAAGATGGGGAGGCCATAATATTTATTTTATTTGTTTGTTTATTTGTATTGTATCCTGCCTTTATTGTTTGTTTGTTTTTAAATAACTCAAAGGATGCAAACATATCCAACTCACCTTCCTCCTCCTGTTTTCCCTACAACAACAACCCTTTGAAGTAGGCTGGGCTGAAAAAAAGTGACTGGCCCAAAGTCACCCAGCTGGCTTTCAGAATAGAATAGGCTAGAGCTGGAAGGGACCTTGGAGGTCTTCTAGTCCAGCCCCCTGCTCAAGCATTTCATATACCATTTCAGATAAGTGATTGTCTCTAGTCTCTTTTTAAAAACCTCCAGTGATGGGGCATCCCACGATTTCTGAAGGCCAAAGGCAGGACTAGAACTCACCCTCTCCTGGTTCCAGAGCGGGCTGTGGAGTTCGCTGGAGAGGCTGTGAGGCCTAGCAGTGGTTGTGAGGTCTATCCTTGTTTATTTTTGTCTTTCAGATGGGCTACACCCCGTTGCATGTGGCTAGTCATTACGGGAATATCAAGCTGGTGAAATTTCTGCTCCAGCATCAGGCTGATGTCAATGCCAAAACCAAGGTATGGGACAGAACCAAGGGTGTGAAATCCAGCAGGTTCCGACAGGTTCTGGAGAACCCGTAGCGGAAATTTTTGAGTAGTTCGGAGAACCGGCAAATACCACCTCTGGCTGGTCCCAGAGTGGGGAGGGAACGGGGATTTTGCAGTATCCTTCCTCTGTCATGCCCAGCAAGCCACGCCCACAGAAGCAGCAGTAAAAAAATTTGAATTTCACCACTGGATAGGACTGTCCTCAGAGATGGGCAGATAAGGTCAAAAGAGTCAAGATGGAAGCCGCAACCAAGCTACTGAAGCCCCACCCCTTTTATGGATGGCGGAAGTCTTGACATGCCTACTGTTGGAGGGTCATGATGCCTTTTTCATTGCTCTGGTCTCTCTCTCTCTCTCTCCCCTCCCCCTTTCAGCTGGGTTATACGCCTCTGCACCAGGCGGCTCAACAAGGTCACACCGACATAGTCACCCTTTTGCTCAAGCACGGGGCGTCGCCCAACGAAGTCAGTTCGGTGAGTGTGGAAATCCAAGAGCCAGCTGTGTATGAGCCACAGCAGCCCACGGCCAGCTCGTCTTGCTAAATTGATTGTCCCTTTGTGCACTCTGGTGGTATAATTTTATCAGGCTGCCAAATTCAGGTTCGGGGTAGAATTTAGAATGTGGTTTTGAACAATAGTTGACACACAGTCCCGGTCAGGATTTGCATAATTGTGAAAAATCAGGCCTTCCTTCCTTCCTTCCTTCCTTCCTTCCTTCCTTCCTTCCTTCCTTCCTTCCTTCCTTCCTTCCTTCCTTCCTTCTTTCCCTCTCTCTCTTTCTTTCTTTCTTTCTTTCTTTCTTTCTTTCTTTCCTCTCTCTCTCTCCTTCCTTCCTTCTTTCCTTCCTTCCTTTCTTTTCCTTCCTTCCTTCCCTCTCTTTTTCTTTCTCTCCTTTCCTTCCTTCCTTCCCTCCCTCTTTCTTTCTTTCTTTCTTTCTTTCTTTCTTTCTTTCTTTCTTTCTTTCTTTCTTTCTTTCTCTTTCTTTCCTTTTTCCTTCCTTCCTTCCCCCCCTCCCTCCCTCCTTCCTCTTTCTTTCTTTCTTTCTTTCTTTCTTTCTTTCTTTCTTTCTTTCTTTCTTTCTTTCTTTCTTTCTTTCTTTCTTCTTCTTTCTCTCTCCTTCCTTCTTCTTTTCCTTCCTTCCTTCCCTCTCTTTTTCTTTCTCTCCTTTCCTTCCTTCCTTCCTTCCTCTTTCTTGCTTCCTTCTTTCCTTCCTTCCTTCCTTTCTCTCTCTCTCTCTCTCTCCCTCCCTCCCTCCCTCCCTCCCTTCGTTCATCCTTTCAACACATAAAATACAAAGGAACATAGAAATAGGAAATTAGGGGAAGGAGAAAGAGAGGGGAAAAGAAAGTGTGAAGTACAAGGCAAAAAAGAAAAAAAAAAAGCATTGACTTCCAACTCTTTTTAGCATAGTACAAGATAAAAACATCCCAGTTTCAACTTTTTACCTTTACACATCAGTATATAACTGGCCATTTCTATAATGACAAATCTATCTGATCGGCAAAACCAAAGTCAAAATTTCATATATATTTTTTTCCATGCCAAATTCCAGAAGTGGTATCCAAGGGAACGACGTTTTTAAATGCATTCTCCTCTTCGAACAAAATGCTCGGTTTTAACCATTCCTGCTTTATCTTCCTTGCTATGGAAATAGGATGCGTTTCTGCACCTAATGCACCTAATAATCTTTGTGAAACTTCCACCCTTTTTATTAGCAAGGTTCACTTTCTATAAAATAGAATAACGGAGTTGGAAGGGACCTTGGAGGTCTTCTAGTCCAACCCCCTGCTTAGGCAGGAAACCCTACACCACTTCAGACAAAGGGTTATCCAACATCTTCTTAAAAACTTCCAGTGTTGGAGCATTCACAATTTCTGGAGGCAAGTTGTTCCACTTATTAATTGTTCTGTCAGGAAATTTCTCCTGAGTTCTAAGTTGCTTCTCTCCTTGATTAGTTTCCACCCGTTGCTTCTTTTCCTGCCCTCAGGTGCTTTGCAGAATAACTTGACTCCCTCTTCTTTGTGGCAGCCCCTGAGATATTGGAAAGAATAGTCGAGACCATTAGCTGCTCTAAATTCAGATTACAGATTAACAGAATTGGAAGGGACCTTGTAGGTCATCTAGTCTGCTTTGGAGAATAGCCTGACTCCCTCTTCTTTGTGGAAACCCCTGAGATATTGAGACACTCTCTTTCTCTCTCCGTAGAATGGTGCCACCCCTTTGGCCATCGCCAAGCGGCTGGGGTACATTTCCGTCACCGATGTGCTGAAAGTTGTCACTGATGAAACCAGCTTCTTGGTAAGGTCCACCCTCAAGCCTGGTGTTTGTGTGTGTATGTGAAAGAGAGAGAGAGAGACGGGGCTTAGACCTTTGAGGCTCCCCTCCCACCTGACTTGTTGCTTCTTGCAGTCATTAAGCAATAAACATCGGATGAGCTTCCCAGAGACGGTGGATGAGATTCTGGATGTATCGGAGGATGAAGGTGAGGTGTGGGGAGGAGGGGGTGTTGCGTTGACATACTCACCAAAAATTGGGCTGGCAGGAGCATCCCTGAGATTTGTTTCCCCTTTTGCGGGGGGGGGGGGGGGGGGGGAGAAAGGATCCCTAAAGGGCGTTGGCGATGACATCTTATTTACAAGTTGTTTCAATCCTTCTTCTTCATTGGACAGAAATAGCAATAGCATTAATATTCCACTTCACAGTGCTTTCCTACCCTCTCTAAGCGGTTTATAGAATCAGCCTTTTGTCCCCCCCCCAACAATCTGGGTCCTCATTTTACCCACCTCGGTAGGATGGAAGGCTGAATCAACCTGGAGCCAGTCAGAATTGAACTCCTGGTTTTGGGCAGAGTCAGCCTGCGAGACTGCCTTCTAACCACTGAGAGGGAAGGAAGGAAGGAAGGAAAGAAGGAAGGAAGGAAGGAAAATAGCAATAAACACTTAGACTTATATACCACTTCACAGTGCTTTACATCCCTCTCTAAGCGGTTTACAGAGTCAGCTTCTTGCCCCCAACAATCTGGGTCCTCATTTTACCCACCTTGGAAGGATGGAAGGCTGAGTCGACCTTGAACCGGTCAGGATCGAACTCCTGGCAATGGGCAGAGTCAGCCTGCAGTACTGCATTCTAACCACTGAGAGAGAGAGAGGGAGGGAGGGAGGGAGGGAGGGAGGGAAGGAAGGAAGGAAGGAAGGAAAGAAGGAAGGAAGGAAAGAAAGAAAGAAAGAAAGAAAATAGACTTATATACCGCTTCACAGTGCTTTTACAGCCCTCTCTAAGCGGTTTACAGAGTCAGCTTCTTGTCCCCAACAATCTGGCCCCTCATTTTACCCACCTTGGAAGGATGGAAGGCTGAGTCAACCTTGAGCCTAGTGAGATTTGAACTGCCAAATTGCTGGCAATCGGCAATCAGCAGAAGTAGCCTGCAGTACTGCATTCTAACCACTGTGCCACCATGGCTCTCATAAAGATGACAAATACAACTAATCTTTTTCCTACTTTCAATGCAGTAATGTTTACATAAAAGGATTCCCAATTATTGTGTTGCTTTCTTCAGCTTATTGGAAGGTTTTTATCCTGGGAATAACCTTCTCGTCCTTGCCACAATTACACCAACCGTCTATGGAGATTCTCCGTCATCCAAGTCATGGTTGTCCCAAAGAGTCAACTGGACTCTCTGGTTTTTCTTTGGAGACCTTTCGCTTCTCATCCAAGAAGCTTCTTCAGCTCTGAAGCTTCAGCTCTGAAGCTAAAGAAGCTTCTTGGATGAGAAGCGAAAGGTCTTCAAAGAAAAACAAAGGAAGTCCAGTTGCCTCTTGAAAAAGCAACTTTGGGACAACTTTGGTTAAAGGATTACACCAATCCTTTAACCAACTTGAAAGGTGACAATTTTGACCCAAGCAGAGCCTGGTCCTAGACCCAAGGCTCTCCAAACACGACCACTTTAAGACTCGTGGACTTCAACTCCCAGAATTGGAATTCTGGGAGTTGAAATCCACGAATCGTAAACGTGTCCAGGTTTGGAGACCCCGCGACCCCCTTAACTAAAACTAGGGCAACGGAGTCCACGGCCTTCAACCAACTCTACAAAATTGCTTTGTTTTCTTTTGCTTTTCAGGCACGAGTCACGTAACTCTCCTGGGTATGGATTGTGTGTATTATTATGGGTTTGGCTCACCCGCCCACCCCATTGACCCCATTCCACCCCACACGGGACACGCTCGGGCCTCCCATGCCTCCATTCCACGCCAGCTGTGGCTTCCAAGGGGCCAGCTCACCCACTGTCTCCTTCTCCATTGTATCTGTGACTGAAGGGATTGTGGTGGGGGAGGGGCGCACAGGGAGACCATGTGAGCAAACCACCATTTCATCGCTGCGGGTTCTTTGTTTAATGCTAGATTGCGAAATCTGGTACTGAAAGGAGTTGGAGGCCTTGCTAGCAGGTTTATTTGACTTCTAGGCAAGAGCCTGGATGGGACTTCCTTCCCCAATTTGAAGATGCGTGGACTTCAACTCCAAGAATTCCGCAAGCCGATATGAGTTGGAAGTTCACACATCTTAGAACGTTGGCCTAAAATAACCCAACTTCTTTGACTACCTCACTTGGCTTTGCTTTTCTTGACTTCCCTTTGCTTTTCACCAGCACTGCACAGAATTTTCTCTTCCATCTTTCCCCCCCAACACTTCCAATTCGCTTTTTAACAGTTGAGCGTTTGACCTAACGTTGATTTTACGGTGAAGAGAATTTGGGTGCAATTTTGAACTGGTTTGGTGTGGTGTTCTCCTTCGTACTTAGCGATGAGGCCAGCCAAGGTGTGGAAAAAAAAATTGCCTTTTGTTGTGACATCTTCTCTTCGGCCATCTGCAGTCTCTCGGGCCTTGTCTTCTATTCAATTCTGGGATAAAATGATACATGGGAACGCTTGCCAGGAGTTGCTTTAGATTGGCCGGTGTCAACAGCCCTCAAACCTCATCAAAAGCCTTTTCAGTGAGCTCAAAATACCACCAAGGGAAAGGTGAAAACAAGCAAGCACTGATTTGACTTCTCCGTCATTCCTTAACACAGAGGTGGGGAATGATGGCCCCTTTATGATGTGTGGACTTCAACTCCCAGAATTCCTGAACCAAAATGGCTGGCTCAGGAATTCTGGGAGTTCATAAAAGGGCCATCGTCCCCCACCTATGCCTTAACAGCTGTTGTTTCCTCATGGACCACTACCTTCATTTCCCGTTCATGTCTCCTCCTGGGATCTCCGTTTCATTTTCCAAAGATTTGAGCCATTCCCTTCTTCATGATTCTCCAAGAATCCAACCTCTTTCCCCGTCCCTTGTTTTCGTCTTTTAGCAAGAAGTAGTTTCTTCTAACCTCCTGTCATCTGAAAAACAAAAAACACTGTTCCACCAATTTAGCAACACTGAGCTTGCTGATGATTCTCAAACATAGGGCCATCGGCTGTTTTTCAGAGAATTCAAGGTGGTGTGAAATAGTGAGTGGTGTGGTGGCCTAGAGGTGATGCTCTCACCTCCCAATCAGGAGGCTGCGAGTTCGATCGCAGGTAGAGGCAGATATTTCTCTCTCTGGGCACAATGAGAATATATCTGCCGAACAAAACTCCGCACTGGTGACAGGAACGGCATCCGGCCAGTAAACGCTCAGCTCCATTTAGTTGCCCCGACTCCACCCCGCAAGGGATTATGGGGTCATTAAAAGAAGATGAAGATGGTGCGAAATAGGACTCAGAATGTCCCCCCCCATCACTGAACCAGATTTTGCAGGTGTCTTCTAAAGCGTTTTGAACCAGTGATGAAAACGAGACAAAGAAAAATGTTGGGAATTCTTTTTTTCAAAGCTCCATGAAAAAGATATCGGTCTACCCTTCAAAAGCCCTCTTTGATCTATATCCATAGCATAGTAGTTTGTTCGGTCATATCTTACGCCATTGTTGATTGCAGGATGAAGCCACACGAGATCTCAAGATTGTACAAATATTATTCAAGAAGACACATCTGGATTAAATATTAGTCACAGGAGATGTTCTGACCTAGGCGTTCCCAAACCACGAAGCAGACTCCTTATCCCGACAAAAATCCCTTTTTATTAAGTTACTTGTGAATTCCTCTCATTCACATCCAGCGAAGTCTTTCAAGGGTGAATTTACAGTCACAGGCCTTATCTGGCTTGGAGAGCTGCCAGGCCAATATCGTCAAAACTTGGCAAGGAGTCTTGGAGAGTCACGAACCAATTAAGCAAACTAATTGCCTCCTGCAAACTCCACTCCCCTTTCACTCCTCTTTTATTCCCTCTGGGAGGGGCCATTCATCGTCCACCTGTGGCTTTACTCCTGAGTCGCCCCTTGTTCCTTAGCTGTTCCCTTCGTCTGGCAACTCTGTGCATGCACACACTGGGAACAGGATCCAGCTGTTCCTCTGCCTCACTGATGTCTGACTCTAAAGGCAGCTGATAACTGGCATCCGGCCCTGGCCCCCTCTCTGCCTTCGATGCAGAGCCCTCGTCCGGGCCTTCCCCAGACTCCAGGACTGGCCCATGTTCCTCCCCAACCTCCTCACTGTCCGAGTCTGCTACCAGCTCCGCTGGCCACTGGCGAGCCACAACAGGAGGAGGACACCTTCATTACATTGGTGGGCTTCTATAGGATTCAGGCCACAAACAAGCCTTCTCCAGCCTTGCTCCATCTGGGTTGGAAAGTCCAATGGAATTCTGGGAGATGTGGTCCCATCGCGCCTGCAACGTGTTTGGTTGAATGAGCTGGCTCCAGATTTAAGTAGAGCTGCAGGAACGGACCGTGGAAATGGATGCCCTTGTCCACCTTCCTCGCATAAATTCTAGGCCACGGAAGGGTCAACTTTCCTCTGTTGCTTTCCTTTTGTTTGACCTCTGATTCCACCATGTTTTCATCCCTGTCTCCTGATTTTTTAGGAGACGAACTGCCGGGTACCAAGATGCAGAAACGGGAACTTCAATATCAGGAAGACGAAAGAGAAATTGTGGAATTTGTCCCCAAATTGGATCACACGTAAGTTATGGAGAAGGCGCTCTACAGGTAGTCCTTGACTTACAACAGTTTGTTTAGTGACAGTTCGAAGTTGCAACGGTGCTGGAAAAAAGTGACTTAAGACCCTTTTTCACACTCAATGGCCATTGCAGCATCCCCATGGTTCATATTTATGACCGTTGCTGTGTCAAGGTCATGTGACCTCCTTTTTGTGACCTTCTGGCAAGCAAAGTCAGTGGAGAATCCAGACTCACTTAACAACCATGTTACTGACTTAACAAATGCAACAAGTTCACTTAACCACCGTAGCAAGAAAGATCGCCAAATGGGGCCAAACTCGTTTAACAAATGTTTCACTTAGCAACATCAATGTTGGGCTCAATTGGGGTCATAATTCAAGGACCCTCTGTAAATCCATTCGGCAGCCTTTCATCATGGTAGAGCCCAAATCTTTCAGACCAACGTCCTCTAAATGAGATGATCCAGAACAGGGGTGAAGTGTAAAATGTGTTACTACCGGTTCTGTGGGTGTGGCTTGGTGGGTGGGTAATGTGACTTGGTGGGCGTAGTCAACTTTTTTTTTTACTTTTCAAAGCATTTTTTCTAATGCTTTGAAAAGCCTCTGCCGATCAGGCAACTCAGCTGGGATCGTCAGAGACTTTTCAAAGCATTTTTTTTTACCTCTTCGGCCAAGAGGTTGCAGAAAAAAATGCTTTGAAAAGCCTCTGAGGATCCCAGCTGAGCCGCACGATCATCAGAGGCTTTTTTAAAAAAACTTTTAAAAGCATTTTTTCGTCGGAAGAGGTTGTAGAAAAAATGCTTTTAAAAGTTAAAAAAAAAAAGCCTCTGATGATTGTGCGACTCAGCTGAGCATGGTGGGGGGACGCAGGGATTTTTGCTACCGGTTCTCTGAACCACCCGCCGCCATCGCTACAGGATCGGGCGATCTGGTCCGAACCGGGAGCATTTCACCCCTGCCCAAAAGTGTTTTTTTCCCAAAAGACGGCTGGACTTTCTTGTTTTCATTTTCTTTGAAAACATTTCCTTTCTCTTCTGAAAACTTCCCCAGTTCTAATTTAGTTAACTCAATTAGAACTGAAGAAGCTTCTTGGACATTTTCCCCCCCCCTCCCCAAAAAAGAGAAGTTATATTGCACAAAACCCTGTACAATATAACTTTGCAATACAATATTGTATGTAAGGGACAGAGTGTGTATTGTGAAGATGCTATGCCTGTTTGTGAGGTGCATCCTTTCATGTATCTCCGTGTACATGTATAGATCACGGGTGGGCTTCAAATATTTTAGCACAGGGTTCTCTGCTCGGTTGCTGGGGGAGGGGCGTTTTTGCCCTCCCCGGGCTCCGGAGGCTTTCTTCGAGCCTCCGGGAGAGCGAAAATGTCCTCCTCAGGCTCCGGAGGCCCTCTGGAGGCCGGAAACAGGCCCGTTTCTGGCCTTCCCAAATTTCCGGTAGGCCCGTTTTTCACCCTCCCTGAGTCTCTGCATGCGCCCTGCATTTACCTGCCACGTGGGGACTCCTGGGAGGGGAGGGGTGGGGTGGGCGGGGCCAGCCAGGAGTGGGATTTGGGGGTTCTCCGAACTGCACAGAATCTTAGCTAGAGGTTCTCCCGAACCCGTGCGAACCCCCAGCAGCCCACCCCTGGTATAGATGCAAGACAATACTGAGCCCCTACGGCCTACCTCGGGCCTATTGTTAAGCCCTTGGAGGTAGTGTTTCAAGGAATGTGGCAGCATTGGAGCTTCCGGCCTAATATGGCTTCCAACGCTGACAGAAGGCCAGGCTGCACCCTCTTTTCCCAACACCCTTCTTCCTGTTTTAAATTTTGTTTTGAAACACAGAAGGGAGGAATCACCAGCTATCCCTCGAATCCCTTGCGTTACGCCTGAGACGGTCCTGATCCAGGCTGAGGAACCCGAGCAGGTGAGTGCCAGCCCAACAAAGCTACAATGAGGGCAGGAGCTGAAGGAGCATTCCACAGGAGCTTTGTTGATCAATTACCTGTTAGTCCAGGGCTATCCAACCTTGGCAACTTTTAAGAACTGGGAACGTCAAGTCCCAGAATTCCTCAACCAGCCATGCTGGCTTGGGAGTTTAGGGAATTGAAGTCGACAAGTCTTAAGGTTGGACACCCCTGTGTTGTCAACCCTGAAGCTGACCTGACGGAAGCCATTTTGATGCTTCAGTGTTGCCACACTGGAGCTGAGGGATAGGGAGGGGTGGTGGTGGAATAAAGATAGCTGGGAGTTTTCCAGCCGAAACAAAATACTTTCTCCTGGGAACCAAGGACATTCTAAAACCTGGCCAGAGATAGGAGGAGCAATGTTACCAGGCAACCAGATGGCACCTTGATTGGACCATGTGACGTTTGGGGAAGGGGGAAAACTTTTAATTCAGTGAAAACCGCGGGAATCTTCCAGAGTCGGTTTTCACCAGAACTGTGCCAATATGATATATCCGATAAAACTATACTTTGAGGAATCTACCTGCCTCGGAGTTTTGTTTGCGGTGGGTATATCACTTGGAACCCTGACGTATGTTAGATCAAGCTGGAGTTGTGTGCTTAGCAGACCCTGGTCCAAATTTCCCCCCACCCACCCAACCACCCCAACAGCCTAATGTAATGAAACTCAGCTTAAGAGTTGTGAGGAAATGCTCCATGGGAACAGGTGTACCCATTTTTGGCAGAGGTGCCAGAACTTCTGGGTTCCAAGATGGCAACGTGAAGAGTTTGCACGAAGTGGAGTTGGGATGAAGAGTGTTTGTAGTGGAAAATGGTATCTGCGGGAAGGAGGTCCAGGTCATGGAGAGTCTGGCATGGATTGGTAAGGTCTAAACCTCTGTTTAATAGGAGACCCATTTCTGTTCCATCTAGCCTTCCAAAGAGTTTGATGAAGAGTCCCTCATCCCAAGCAGTCCTGCCACAGAGACCTCTGACAACATCAGTCCTGTAGCCAGCCCTGTCCACACAGGGTGAGTCATCTCTGCCATCTCAACCCCCTATGAAGTTGTAGGAAGGGTCTCATCATGTCATCATGACAAGATTTGTTGCCTGTACTCTTTTGACGATGTCCTTTGGCGGCGCTGTCTTGTCTTCTTCTCCCTTCCCAGGTTCCTGGTAAGTTTCATGGTAGATGCCCGTGGAGGCTCCATGCGGGGCAGCAGGCACAATGGCCTCCGCGTCATCATTCCACCCAGGACGTGTGCAGCACCAACTCGCATCACCTGCCGGCTGGTTAAGCCCCAGAAGCTACCAGCTCCACCCCCTCTGGCCGAGGAAGAAGGACTGGCCAGCAGAATTATTGCTTTGGGCCCTGCGGGAGCACAATTCCTCAGGTGAAAACTTTTTCTTTCTTTCTTTCTTTCTTTCTTTCTTTCTTTCTTTCTTTCTTTCTTTCTTTCTTTCTTTCTTTCCTGTCTTTCCTTCCTTCCTTCCTTCCTTCCTTCCTTCTTTCTTTCTTTCTTTCTTTCTTTCTTTCTTTCTTTCTTTCTTTCTTTCTTTCTTTCTTTCTTTCTTTCCTGTCTTTCCTTCCTTCCTTCCTTCCTTCCTTCCTTCTTTCTTTCTTTCTTTCTTTCTTTCTTTCTTTCTTTCTTTTTTTCCTGTCTTTCCTTCCTTCCTTTCTCTTTCTTTCTTTCCTTCCTTCCTTCCTTCCTTCCTTTATTTCTTCCTTTCTCTTTCTTTTTTCTTTTCTTTCTTCCTTTCCTTCCTTCCTTCCTTCCTTCCTTCCTTCTCTTTCTTTCTTTCTTTCTTTCTTTCTTTCTTTCTTTCTTTCTTTCTTTCTTTCTTTCTTTCTTTCTTTCTTTCTTTCTTTCTTTCTTTCTTTCTCAGCAAGTACAAGAAAACAAGTAACAGTATAGACATAGACATGGACACATGAAACTTTTTTTTGGCTCAAATAAAAGGAAATAAATAGGCAAAACATAGCCATAAACACATACTTATAAGTGGGGACAGTAGGATAGGGATGGTAGGCACGCTGGTGCACTTATGCACGCCCCCTTAGGGACCTCTTAAGAAACATGGAAGGTCCACGGTAGACAGTTTAAGGTGAAAGGTGTGGGGGTTAGAGAGACCAATAACAGGATCAGGTAGAGTGTTCCAGACATTTACAACTCTATTGCAGAAGTCCTATTTCCTACAATCAAGATTAGAGCGAGTTACATTGAGTTTGAATTTACTGATAGTCCTTGTGTTATTACAGTTGAAATTAAAGTACTCATTAACAGATGGGACGTTTTGGTAAATGATCTTATGAACTAAGCGTAGGTCAGAATGTAGACGGTGAAGTTCGAGGCTATCTGTAGAGATTCTCTGTTCTCCAGGTCATGGTTGTCCCAAAGGTTTCAAAGGTTCTTCAGTCCTGAAGAAGCTTCTTGGATGAGAAGCGAAAAGTCTTAGAGAAAAACCAAGGAAGTCCAGTTGCTTCCAAAAAAAAATACCTTTGGTACTGGGAGAGTCTTTGTTTTCAACTGTTGTGAAGACAGTGGCCATCTAATCAACTTCTTACACACAATTCTCTCATAGCCCTGTGATTGTGGAAATCCCTCATTTTGCCTCGCACGGCCGTGGTGACCGAGAGTTGGTGGTCCTACGTAGTGAGAATGGATCTGTATGGAAGGAGCATCGCAGCCACTACGCAGAGAGTTACTTGGACCAGGTCCTCAATGGGATGGATGAAGGTAGGGACATCTACCTGGAAGACATCAACTTGCCTAGGGACTCCAATGAGATTCAAAGATTGAGGAGCTATGACAAAGTGATGGAACTCTCACAACTGCTTGTCTGAAACCCATCTCTGAACTTCTTCTCCTCCTTCTCTCTTCTCCTTCTCCTTCTCCTTCTCCTTCTCCTTCTCCTTCTCCTTCTCCTTCTCCTCCTGCTTCTTTTCCTCTTCCTCCTCCTCCTCCTCCTCCTCCTCCTCCTCCTCCTCCTCCTCCTCCTCCTCCTCCTCCTGCTTCTCCTTCTGCTTCTCTTCCTCCTCCTTCCCCTCCTCTTCTTCCTCCTCCTCCTCCTCTTCCTCCTCCTCCTCCTGGAATTGAAGTCCACTCCTCTTAAAGTTACCAAAATTGAGAAACACTGCCATAAAGTCTGATGTTTTGACCCTTTAATTAATTCTATTACTATGATAGTGGTTGTTAGTATTTTCGTTGTGATCCTGATTAATTTCTGGAGGCAGGCTAGCCACTGGATCTCTCGTGACCTGTGGGTTCTAAAATTCCTCAGTTACTCTTTTACAGAATTGGAAAGTCTGGAAGAATTGGAGAAGAAAAGGATTTGCCGTATCATCACAACCGACTTCCCCTTGTACTTTGTGGTCATGTCCCGGGTATGCCAGAACTGTGAGTTGATTGGCCCAGAAGGGGGATGTCTCCAGAGTTCATTGGTGCCCATGGTCCAAGCCACCTTTCCCGAAACGGCAGTCACCAAGAAAGTCAAGTTGGCTCTGCAGGTACTGAATGATGGCAAGTTGGACATTGTGGTTACTCTCCCCTTATCTATCTATCTATCTATCTATCTATCTATCTATCTATCTATCTATCTATCATCTATCTATCTATCTATCTATCTATCTATCTATCTATCTATCTATCTATCTATCTATCTATCTATCTATCTATCTATCTATCTATCCATCCATCCATCCATCTATCTATCATCATCTAACTACCTATCATCCATCTATCTAACATATTTCTTAACCCAGGGGTGAAATGCTACCGGTTCACACCGGTTCAGGCAAACCGGTAGTTTAAAAAATGCTACCGGTTCGTCTGAACCGTTATTTCCCACGATCAGCCTGTGCCGCGTGATTTATATTCGCTAGAAAGCAGAAAATCCTTTAGCGAATCTAAATTGCACAGCACAGCTGTTCCCCCCTCACTGTTCTACTTACCTTCTTAAGCCTCCTTTTTCTGTGCTGCACAGTAGCGCCTGTGGTGTGCATGCAGGTGCAGTGTGTGTTTGGCGTACACTAAGCATGATGTAGGTTGTTGTCTTCATTGCTTTGAGTCAGGAAGAAGCCTTCTCGAGACCTGCCTGAGTTTTGGTCTTTCTCTTGCAGGCTCAGCCAGTGCCTGATGAGCTGGTGACCAAACTCCTGGGGAACCAAGCAACCTTCAGCCCAATTGTGACGGTGGAGCCGCGCCGTAGGAAATTTCACCGACCGATCGGGTTGCGCATTCCCTTGCCCCCATCCTGGAGAGAGAGTCCCCGAGACAGCGGGGAAGGCGATACCACCAGCCTGCGCCTCCTCTGCAGCGTTATAGGTGAGCGGGGGCTGCTGAGGGTGTGTAAGAGACAGCATCCCTTCCCCATGTTGCTTCTTCGTTGCAAAGTTGGGGAGGACCTCGGGATTTGGAAGCTGCGCTATGGGGAAGCTGGACATCCTCCCGGTCATTGGTCTTCTCGGTCCTCTTTTACTTCCAACCCATGATCCTCCATTACATTGAGGACATAAGCAGTGCTCTTTCTTGTAAACATCTTCAGAATAATGTCACATGATGCCAGCTCTTCAAGGTAGACCAAAATAGGAACCCAAAGTCACACAGGCCAATCTTGCAGAATCTTGCAAGTCTGAAAGTGTCTCGCCCCCCTCTTATCTTTGTGAGAACTAGAGAGGGTCTTGGGAGAGGTGTGTGACACTTTCTCAAACTACATTTCTGCTCCTGGACTCAAGTTTCCTTTATCTGATTATAGGTAGTCCTCAAATATCAACCACAATTGGAACTGGCAACTCCAGCACTAAACAATGCAGTGGTTAACCAAGACATCACATGACCACGATAGACTCACAACTTCCACTGTAGTTGTTACGCGAATCACCCCTGGATGTTAAGCAAGACATACCTGACAGCAATTTGCAACTTTACTGCCAGTTTCTCCATTGACTCTATTTAGAATACAATAACAGAGTGGGAAGGGTCATCTTGTAGGTCATCTAGTCCAGCCCCCCACCCAAGTAGGAGACCCTACCCCATTTCTGACAGATGGCAGTCCAGTCTCTTCTTGAAAGCTTCCAATGATGGAGCTCCCACAACTTCTGAAAGCAACTTATGTTCCATTGGTTAATTGTTCTCGCTGTCGGAAAATTCCTCTTCATTTCTAGGTTTCATCTCTCCCTGATCAGTTTCCATCCATTATTCCTTGTCCAGCTTTCAGGTGTTTTGTAAAATAGCCTCCACTGTAGTTGCTAAACGAATCACCTCTGCATGTTAACCACGACATATGTGACAGCAATTTGCAATTTCACTGCCAGCTTCTCCATTGATTCTATTTGTCAGAAGGCCACTCTTAGTAACATCACACAGGGCTGACCAATTGGCCTCATGCCGAGCTGAGCTTCTGTATCGAATTTCTAGAATCAAACTGGGGATTGAAAGACACTCAATCGGTTCTTCCCACTTTCTTTTCCCAGGAGGAACTGCGCCAGCACAATGGGAGGACATCACCGGGACCACAAAATTAATTTATTCCGACGAGTGTGCAAATTTCACCACCAACGTGTCAGCCAGGTGAATTGGAGGGAAGGTTTAGGAGAACGTGTTGGGTGGCACCTCAAGAACACATGCTAGATCTCATAGGGCCATGATGGTGAACCTGTGGCACGCATGCCACAGGTGGCATTTGCTTCCTTCCCCTTCCCTCCCTCCATAGTTCATTGTCAAGCTGAAATGCGACAATAGTTGCGACAGCAAACGTCATTTGAAGCTTGCCACAAGGTAGTGCCGCCATTGAATCAAGCTTGACTTCTGTTGATTCCTTAGAAATGTCCACATTGTTTTCTTGGCAACTAAACAGAGGTGGTTTGCTCATCCTTGGCATATTCTGGTGGTCTCCCATCCTACTACTGTATTACTTTTTCTACTATGTAGATTCTGGCTTGCAGACTGCCCGCGCACAGCCGAAGCCGTCCATTTTGCCACGCTGTTATACAAGGAGCTGGCGGCGGTGCCGTACATGGCTAAGTTTGTGGTATTTGCCAAAATGAATGATGGGAGGGAAGGACGCTTGCGCTGCTACTGTATGACCGATGACAAAGTAGACAAAACGTTGGAGCAGCATGAAAACTTCACGGAAGTGGCACGAAGCCGAGACATTGAGGTAACTCCTCGGGTTAGGCGATGGCGGGGTCAAATGCATCATCAGTTTAGAGTCGTTCTGGTCCCATAAGAGACCTAAATTTGGAACCTCGTGAATTCCGTTGACTCTTATCTAGCACCAATTTGCCTTGACTGTTAGTAGTTCAGATTCCTGTGTACAGGGAGCATGAAATTGACTTGTACTACTTTTGAACCCTATCCTGGTTTCTGGTTTCTTGTGCCTGACACTGGGACACTTATTGGTTGCCAGTCACTCCAAGGTTTAATGCCCCTGTCAGACTTCGATGCTATCTCAAAATAAAAGAATTTCCAAACTGCCAATCTTTAAGGAAATTTTCTCCTTATTTGAGTACAGCAACCGGATCATGGCTCGTGCGGTCAGGACTGACCTTTGCCCCCCAATCCCTCCCTTTCCAATCCCCAATTCTCTGCTTCTCATTGGCTATCTTCCAAGTCACTCTCCTGACTTCTTTTCTCATCAGTTCACAGGAATGTTTCCCCCCTCTTCATTTCCAAGGAGACCGAGCTTCAAAGGGATTTAGCTGGCAAAAGTTCAGGCTTTATCTCCCTTTTCTATGTCAGCGCTGAGATGCTGACAGCCCCCTCCCTCTGCCTGCCATCTTGATTGTTTTCCAGATTTTTTTTTTCATTGTAGAAGAATTGCAATTAGAATTTTCTGTAATAGTTATTTATTTGATTGATTTGACTTGATTTGATTTGATTTCGGTGCCACCCAGTCCAAACTAACTCTGGGTGGCTTTTGATCGCCCGGAGAATCTTACGGTGGTCTTTCGCAGGTGGCCGAAGGCATGCCACTCCACATGGAGCTTTCTGGGAACCTGCTGCCAATCAAGAAGGCCGCCCAGCAACGGAGCTTCTTGTTCCAGTCATTCCATGAGAATCGTCTCATCATCCCAGTTAAGGTAATCGGCAAAAGTTTTGGAAATCTGGGGTTGTCTCCGGTTGTTGTGGCTGGCTCTCTTCCCAGGTAAGGATGCCAGCAGAGTCTATAACCATCTCTTTGCGGTCTTGCAGAGGAGAAGCTTAGAAGGGGGGAAGAAGAGAGGAGTGGGGGAAGAGAAAGGGAAGTAGGAAAGAGAAGGAGAGGAAGAATGAAGGAAGTAGGAGAAGAGAGAGGTAGGAAGAGAAGGGGAGGAGAAGAAGAAAGGCTGGAGCAAAGGTAAAGGGTAAAAGAGCAGTCCTGAAAAAGTTAAAATTAAAAATGAAAGTTAAAAGAAAAGATGAATGAAAAATGATGAAAATGACTGTACATGTAAATGTGTTTATGAGAAATAAAAATATTTTTTTTAAAAAAAGAGAAGTTACTTATTGTAAGTAGACATTTCAGAAAGAAAAGCTAAGTTTGAGTCACTTCAGAATAACAAAATAACACTTTTAATTGCTATGCTTTAAGAGAAAGAGCAATTTAAAGTATCAAAGCGGGCAAGAGACGATGGATGGATGATTTCTTCCTTTTTACGTTGTTGTTCTGATTTGCTCCTCCCTTTCTTTCTCTCTCTCTTTTCTTTTCTCTCTCTCTCTTTTTTTTAGGTAGGTGACATGATTAGAAGTTAGAAAAGAAGGAAAGGAAAAGTCTTTTAATAAAGGGTGATATGATTAAAAGCTAGAATAGGTGATAGAAATAAGAGAAGGGAGAATATCAATGTATGCATTTTTATATAATAAATTGAAAACAATAATGAGAAAACGTGGAATAATTGAACAATGATAGATTGCAATCTAAGACAAGTGTGTATTATTTACTAGAAATATATAAGTTGATTGAATGTAATAATTATGATTAATAGTTTTATTTGTATTAGAATGTGTGACACCCAGATGTCAAGCATTGATTTGATACATTTATAAAAAATAAAAAAACTTGGGGAAAAAAAGACACCTGCCCTATACCATTCCGGACAAATGGCTGTCACCCCCTTCTTATACTTCAGTGAATTAGGGAGGGTTCTGCCTGAGCTATTGTCAAATATTATCTGGATCTTCTGGACTTGAACAATGCTTTGGCCCTTTTAACTTAAGCAACGGAACCTGTAAATCTCCATCCAGCTCATAACAGAATAACGGAAGGGACCTTAGAGGCCTTCTAGTCCAGCCCCCTGTTCAAGCTGGAGACCCTATACTATTCCAGACAAATGGTGGTCCAATCTCTTCTTAAAAACCTCCAGTGATGGAGCACCCACAACTTCTGGTGGCAAGTTGTTCCACTGGTTAATTGTTCTCACTTTTAGGAAGAGAACTATTAACAATTAACTCTCACTACAGCTGAAGAGTTTTCTTGACCTTGGCCAGGGAAGGGAAGAGATCACACTGTTATTTTACCCTTGCAGCTCAGCAGCTGTTTGGAGCTAAAGTCAGGGCCAGGAACATGGTTGCAAAAGGATTAAAGGATCAGGGAAGTGCAATTATGTGTCAGGATTTGGTGTCGTCCCAAATAAATTGCATTTCAAACAAATAGTCCTTGATCAAAATATTTCATTTATTAAGCACAACCATCGAAACTCCGACTCGGCTGCAGCCAACACTGACCTCCTGGTCCAAACCCTCCCCTTCCTTTTCTCACTGCTCTGCGTCTCATTGGCCATCTTCCAAATCACTCAGCTGTTATCTACTACTTCGGCTCAAAGGAATTTCCCCCCTCCCAACCCATCTCCTAGGGGATAGTATCTCCAGGGAAAATAAGTAGGTGAAAAGTCAAACGACCTCTTGCCAGATGCCCCCACCTTCTCCTTCATATGTCAGCGCTGGAATGATTGCAGCTTGGAGTGCTGACATCCTGATGAGCAGGAGGCTGAAATTTGTATCCTACAAGGGGAGACCGAAGGAGGTTTAGTCTCTAAAAAAGACAACTGAAAAGAAGATGATAACTACCGTGTTTTTCCCAAAATATGACCTACCCCAAAAATAAGCCCCAGCCTGTTTTTTATCCGTGCGCCTAACATAAGCCCTACCCCCAAAATAAGCTGTTTCGCTTGTCATCCAAGAAGCTCATCCAAGCTCTTCTTGGATAAGAAGTGAAACGTCTTCAAAGAAAAACCAGAGAGTTCAGTTGCCTCTTGAAAAAAAACAAGCACCTTTGGGACAACCAGAAAGGAAAGTCAGGTTAGAAAGGTGGGACTTGATAGCAAGTCAAAGGAGGAGGATGGAAGACGGGTGATATTTTGATCATGCTTCTTGAAGAACTTTCATTGCTTCCCTCTGGTCTTCTGAAATGTAGGTGAGGGACAGTAGCCGGGAAGCCAGTGGCTCTTTGTCCTTCCTCCGCAAGCCCATGAAGTATGAAGAGCTTCAGCATGTGCTGTGCCATCTGAATGTCACAATGCCACCCTGTTCCAAGGTGAGTAAGTCCACCTTCTTGTGTCCTATCCTGCCCATATTTATTTATTTATTTATTTATTTATTTATTTATTTATTTATTTATTTATTTATTTATTTATTTATTTTAATTTAATTTGTATACCGCCCTTCTCCCAAAAGGAACTCAGGGCGGTGAACAGCCAAAATTAAAATACATACAATACAAAAGTTAAGATAATTAAAAGAGATTAAATCAATCAGCCTCCCAATTTAAAACCCCAAGTCTATAAAATTTAAAAATCCCATTAAAAACCATTTGTTCTGACCTAGGCTTCCTGCAAAAGCTCACGTCCCATTTGCTTCTCTTTTATGTCTTATGGGAGGGGCCAATCATCTCCAAGCCTTACTCCCAAGTCGACCCTGTTTTCTTCATTGTTCCTGTCTTCTGGCAGCTCTTTGCATATGCACGCTGAGAACAGGCTCCCGCTGTTCTTCTGCCTCGCTGCTGTCAGACTCCGGAGGCTTCACATAACTATCAGATGGCCTTGTCCCCCTCTCTGCCTCCGACACAGAGCCCTTGTCCGAGCTTTCCTCAGCCCCCAGGACTGGCCCAAGTTCCTCCCCAACCTCCTCACTGTCCGACTCTGCTGCCAGCTCTGCTGGCTGCCGGCGGGCCACAACAGAGACATGCTCCAGATCACTACGTAATGCTTGCAGTGAACATCACCATTCCTCAGCAAGCAAGCTCAAGGAACAAGGAAGGAAAAGGAATGCTATGGATATCTCCTAAATCAATGTTCTCAGATCCTTGGTCATGAGATGTCCCAGGCTGGTGGCAGAAATGGGAAGAATCTTTCGTTTCTGAGTATTTGTTGGGTGGGTGCTCCTCTCCACTTGGATGCTGAACAATCTCAAACCTTTCCTTGTTCTCCCAGACTTCTGGCAGTGAAGAGCGAAGGAGAACATTGACGCCGCTTGCCCTGAGAGAGAGATACAGCCTGCTCAGTGACAGCACCCTGGGTAAGGAGATAAGACCCCAGCGATGCAAGTTGGACAGACCCTGGAACCCTATTTCTCTTTGCTGGACTCAGCATTTCACTGGGTCAAATGTAGTTACCAGTTTGAGGGTTGCTGGCTTAGTGGCTAAGACGCTGAGCTTGTCGATCAAAAGGTCGGCAGTTCAGCGGTTCGAATCCCTAGTGCCCCGCAACGGGATGAGCTCCCGTTACTTGCCCCAGCTTCTGCCATCCTAGCAGTTCGAAAGCAGGTAAAAAATGCAAGTAGTAAAATAGGGACCATCATTGGTGGGAAGGTAACAGGGTTCCGTGCGCCTTTGGCGTTGAGTCATGCCGGCCACATGATCACGGAGACATGATCTCCGGAGATTTACGAATGTAAAATTACAAGGTACGGGAATTAAAATCCAGGTTAAATTTATAATCAAGTTTACAATCGATATTCAAAATACTATAGACAATTAAGGACATAGATATTCCTAAACACTATGAGAATGTAAAGCTAAGCTAATTTACATTGAATCTAATACTTACTGAAGTCTGCTATAGTATGTTGGGGTTACGTTACTTATGATTCCATCAATAGGGAACTGGAGAAGCTTCTTGGATGAGAAGCAAAATGTTTCCAAGGGGAAACCCACCCACCCCCAAGAAAGGCCAGGTGCAGTGGTGGGTTCCTCCCGGTTCGGTCCGGTTCGGCCGAGCCGGTAGCGTTGACGATATGACGTCACCAAACCGGTTCTCCCCCCCGCCCTCCCACCCCCCCACGTTATTCTTACCTTTTATTTGGTCCCACCCCCAATCTATTGCTGCCTCCTGAGTCCCAGCTGATGACTAGAGGCGCAGGGCTTCAAAGGGCCGTCCTACAGCTGATTAGTGTTAAAAGCAAATAAATGAGTCGGGTCGTAAGTGCGAGGACTGGTCGTAAGTGCGAGGACCTTCCAGAAATGACTTTGACCAGCTAGCCACGCCCACCTAGTCACATGACCTCCAAGCCACACCCACAAAATAAGCCACGCCCACAGAGCCGGTAGTAAAAAAAATTTAGAACCCACCCCTGCCCAGATGCCTTTTAAATGGCATCGTTGGGATAACTCCAGCAATACCTGAAGATGGAGATTGTTGAGTTTGGCTTTGTTCCTCTCCTTCCAGGATCCCTTAACAGCACAGAGAAAGACAAGACCAACATGAAGTTGGCCGTCATTGCCGAACATTTGGGTCTCAGTTGGGCTGGTAAGTAACATTGAACTGAGGTGCAAGGTGGGGAACCAATCAAGGTTAGGAGAGAAAATGTTGGCAGACCTGACCACCTCACCCGGAGACTGAATTGGCTATTGAGGTTCGGACTTTGGAGGAAGAATTCTCCTCTGCAAGGAGTATAAATCCTTCCATTCCCCACCATCTGGTCAGAGCTGAAGAAGCTTCTTGGATGAGAAGCAAAACGTCTTCAAAAGAAAAAACAAGAAAGTCCAGTTGCCTCTTGAAAAAGCACCTTTGGGACGACCTAGATGACTGAGAATCTCTACAGACTTTTAAGCGATGAAGTCTAGTTGCATTCCATTTTCCACCTGACGATTGACCTGGCTCATATACTGTATTCTCCCCAATTCCCCGCAGAGCTGGCTCGGGAACTTCAATTCGGAGTGGATGATATCAACAGAATCCGAGTTGAGAATCCCAACTCCCTGCTGGAGCAGAGCATGGCCCTCTTGAATCTTTGGACCAGCCGTGCTGGCCAGAGTGCCAACAGTGAGTAATGAATGACAGTGTCGGAAATGTGGGCTTCATCTTTTGAAAATATCAGAGAGAGGCTCTAGATTTTTTTCCAGAGATTTTCTAAAATCAGCTCATGTCATCAAAAAAATCTTTGGGTTACATCAGGGGTCGGCAACCCATTGGCTCTGGAGCCGCATGTGGCTCTTTCAGCACTCTGCTGCAGCTCCCTGTTGCTGGTCAGCTCCACAATTGATAGGGCTTTCGGTTAGGTCAGGTAGAAGAAAAAGGATGCTGCACTAGGAGGAGACTCTTTGGTGGGGGAACTGACTTCCAGTCGGTAGAGGAAAAAGGACGCCATGCTAGGAGGAGACTCTATGATGGGGGAACCGGACTTCCGGTTGGCTCCAGAATTGAATGGGGGCTTCCAGTTAGGACCTTTGTGGCTCTTGGCACTTTCATGTCAAATTAATGCAACTTAAGAGGAAGGAGTGTGTTGACTCATGTGGTTAGGTTGACAATCAGCAAGTCCGTGCTTGAGATCCGAGCGCTGCTGTGTGACAGGGCGAGTGCCCGTCATTTGCTCCAGCTGACCTAGCAGTTTGAAAGCGAGTAATCGTGAGTAGATAGATGGGTACCATTTCAGTGTGCACATTAATGGGGACGTGAAAGGAGCCCCCCAATCAGGTGTCCCCTGGACAATGGTGATGTCACTAAGCCTTTCAACCTGGAAGCACCTCTGTGTTTCCAGCACGAATGCAAGCAAATTCAGCTTAGGTTCTTCTTCTTGCCATTTTGGACGTTCCTCAGTGATGGGAATTGAGTTAGGAATGCAGAGTTGGAGAAGACGGACAGATTGGTTGAGGGTCCTCTTTTAAGTTTCCACTGACCTATTTCTTCTCTCATTAATGAATATGAGCGACCAAAAAAGAGCCTTACCATTGGCCCTCTGCCATATCACAAAATAGTGAAGGTAATCCTTTGCCGATTTTAAATCAATGAATGGAGCACCCCTTCCTCACTTACTTCTTTGCCCAAGGGTATCTCCTGTCCCTTGATTTTATAAAAAACTAGCTGATAACTCGGCGTTGCCCAGGTATTTATAGACGTCGAAGCATTTGTCTGACAGGGAGCCATTGGGAGGGGCCTTTCTTCCCCCAACTCCCATGTCCATCATCCCTGCCCTCTCCCCCCTCCCATACGCTCCTCTTTCCTGCCCTGTCTACGATCCTGACACTTTGCCCCAAATCCATCAGGCACTTCCCCTGGTCCACTGGAGGGACAATGTCATGGTTGGTTTTCCAGAGGAAGCTGTGAAGGAACTGACATCACAAACAATTGCCACTCTAGGATGCTGCTCTTGCTCTCCTTAACGGCTCAGGCATTCCACAGTTATGCTGGAACACATACACACACACACACACACCAGGGGTGTCCTATCACCCCCACCCCCACCCCCCAGTATTTGTTTACATAGGGTAAGTCATCTGTGTACCAAGTTTGGTTGAAATTTCTCGAGCTGTTCCAGAGTTATGCTGGAACAAATATACATACATACATACATACATTCTTTATCTATATTTATATCTATATCTGTATCTATATCTATATCTATATCTATATCTATATCTATATATCTCTATCTCTATCTCTATATCTATATCTATATCTATAGATAGATAGATATATAGATGATTGATGTTCAAAGCTCAGGGCCATCTAAAATGGTAAAGCGTTTAGATCATAAGAAATGAGTTCAAGGATCCCTCTCTTTTGATTCTTTTTTCTTCTTTGCATGCTTATAACTCATGGAATTACATTACCAAGCAAGGACACAAAAGAAGCTGAGCATTCTTTTCACATTTATCACTTTTATTTTATTATATAAAATACAAAGAAGAAAAGAAAATAGGAAATTAAGGGTGGAAAAGGGAATGGGGAACAGGGGGTGCGGAATACAAGGGGGAAGAGAAAAAGAAAGAAAAGGGGGCATTGACTTCCAACTCTTCTTAGCACAGTATAAGATAAACACGTTCCAACCTCAACTTTTTGCTTTTACACATTAATATATAACTAGCCATCCCTATAACACCAAATCTTTCTAATCAACAAAACCAAGGTCAAAGTTTCATTTTAGAGAAAGGAGGTCACCATTCCTATTAAAGGACCATAATAAAATCAAACTGTGTTTGAATGGGTGTTTCCACCATTGTTTGGGCAAGGCTCCACTTGGCTTTAGGTCTCGCTCTGATTACGTGTTCCTAACCTGTTCTTCCTTGTCCTTTGTCCAGTGGAGAGCCTTTACGCAGCCCTTCGCAACATTGACCGTAGCGAAATTATCAACATGCTGGAAGGTTCCGGGCGACAGAGCCACAGTCTGAAGAGTGACAAGCGCTACCGGCACAGAGACTATTCTGGGTCTCCCTCCCAGATAAATGGTGAGTCCCAGATCTGCTCTCTTCTACCAGCTTCAGGTGTTGCCTCCTGTGATCGCAGTCCTCCTTTCCTTCTCATTCTGGATTTAATAACGAACGCTTGGCAAAGGAACCATCTCGCTCACCATCCGGAGGCCAGTACAGTAGTGGCCAAAAGTATATTTTTGAGGTTTGATGGCTAATAACACCACTTTTTGGGGGAGTTTCAAGATAATCTTATTCCACTGCTAGAATGGCCTGGGAATAGCCCAGACCTTCACCCAATTGAAAATCTATAGAGCCAACTAAAGAAACTTGTTAGTCAGAAGCGACCCGGCAATAAAACCCAGTTAATAGAAGCCATCATTCAATCTTGGTTTCACATTAGAACAGCTGCAGAACTAAAAGATTTGGTTCACTCCATGGGAAGACGTTGTAAGGCCGTAATTCATGCTAAAGGTTACCCAACGAACAGTGGTGAAATCTAAAATTTGTTACTACCGGTTCTTTGGGCGTTGCTGGGGGGGGGGGGTAATGTGACTGAGTGGGTGTGGCCAACTTTTTTTTTTTACTTTTAAAACCATTTTTTCTACAACCTCTTCGGCGAAGAGGTTGTAAAAAAATGCTTTTAAAAGCCTCTGACGATCCCAGCTGAGTTGCCTGATCAGCAGAGGCTTTTTTTCTTTTAAAAGCCTCTGTTGATCAGGCAACTCAGCTGGGATCGTCAGAGGCTTTTAAAAGAAAAAAAAGCCTCTGCCGATCAGGCAGCTCAGCTGGGATCGTCAGAGGCTTTTAAAAGCATTTTTTCTACAATCTTTTTGGCCAAAGAGGTTGTAGAAAAAATGCTTTTAAAAGCCTCTGACGATCCCAGCTGAGCCACACGATCATCAGAGGCTTTTTTTTTTTACTTTTAAAAGCATTTTTTCTGTAGAAAAAATGCTTTCAAAAATTAAAAAAAAAAGCCTCTGATGATTGCGTGGCTCAGCTGGGCATGGGGGGCGGGGGAGGTGGGCAGGGATTTTTCGCCACCGGTTCTCCAAACCACCAGCCTCCATCGCCTGGTCCAAACTGGGAACATTTCACCCCTGCCTACGAAGTATTAACTGACATGGTGATAATTTTGGTATATCTCGTTTTTTCTACGTTTCGCTTTTCTTCTTTATCCTGTAACTGCTATTCTAATCCTTCCTATAAGTTATTTCATTACATTCCTGCTTAAATTGTCTTTCCATTGATATATAATTTTATGATACGACTCCAAAAAAAAAAAAAAAAAAAAAAAGTGGTGTTATTAGCTAGTTTTAGAAAACACACTTTTCCCAAAAGGTCTCCACGATTTTGGCCACTACTGTATGTGTCTGAGTTCATCCTTATTTCATAGCCAGATCCTAGTCAACGGAGGTTCAACCGCCTCTCTCTTTCTCCCTTATAGCTTCAAGCAACGTTTCTCAACTTTACCAGCTTGAAGATGCGAGAGCTTCCACTCTAATCTCAGAACTTCCCATCCATCCATCCCTCCATCCATCCACATGTCTTAAAGCTGCCAAGGTTGAGAAACAATGGCTTAAAGCAGAGGTCTTCAAACTTGGCAGCTTTAAGACTTGTGGACTTCAACTCCCAGAATTCTCCAGCCAGCTATGCTGGCTGGAGAATTCTGGGAGTTGAAGTCCACAAGTCTTAAAGCTGCCAAGTTTGAAGACCCCTGCCTTAAAGGAAGATAGATTAGACACGCACCTCTGTGGCATCAAAACAAGAGACTGGCCATGAGGGTTTTAACAGGGGATCGAGCACCAATCCACTTGGGCTT
This sequence comes from Pantherophis vulpinus, assembly GCA_037215915.1. Lineage (NCBI taxonomy): Eukaryota > Metazoa > Chordata > Lepidosauria > Squamata > Colubridae > Pantherophis > Pantherophis vulpinus. The sequence continues at coordinate 32,116,697 of JAXLNS010000010.1, forward strand.
TAAACGTGTGTGGCCATCGCCCTCCGTGGGATCTGACTTGCTCACCCCTGCTTCAAAACAGAACCGGTAAACCGTTGTGCCGATGAGATGCTTTGGGAACGAAGGTGCTGCACCACGGTTAAGAGACCAGGCCTTGGGCCGTCGAAGTTGAGCTGGGAATGATTGACGGGTTACCGAGGGGCGATTGATGGGTTATCGAGGGACCTAAGAGTTTGCAATCCCTTGGAAGATAACTTGCACAGGTGCGAATCGAGACGGGAGCGGGTTTTAGTGGGCGCTGGAGACCGAAGGTAGCCCGCAAGGCTCTGATGCGATTAAGAGGGGTGCACCCAGCTTCTCTGCTGCACTGCCATTCTTTCTCTTGCCTCGTCCCTCCTCCTTGGTGTGATCTCCCACTTTCTCTCCTGCCAGAAGGGGTGCTGGTTGTACCAAGCTGGCTGGCCGGGAGGTGCCCGACATGGCGCCACTGGCTTCACCCCGTCTCTCTCTCTCTCTTCTTCTCCTTCTCCTTCTTCCTCCTCCTCTGCCACATGTCTCCACTGTCTCGGCCTGTCTCGTTCTCTCTCTCTCTCTCCCTCCCCCCCCCTCTCTCTCTTTCGTGTGTCTGAGCCGTCCTAGAGCTGCGGCTTCACTAACTAGCGCATGATTTTCCCGCTTGGCTAGGCTTTTCTCCCCTTTGCATCTTCCTGCTGGACCCACCCTACCCCCTTGCCCACCCCCAACCCCACCCTCCTGCGCTACTACTGCTTCCCTTCCTTGCCTTCCAGCGGCTTAACAACCCAATGCCTGAGCTGAACCTGGACAGACCCAAATCTGGCTGCAGCTGGGCAGCTCTGTTTCTTGGCTGCATGGAACGATCGTCACACTCACACTGAATCCTTGGGAAAAGGGACACCCAACTTCTTCCGCTTCCCTGCACTAACCAGAGGTCAGCCCCTTGCAGGAGATTCCTGGAATCCATAAAAGAGAATATTTCTCTATATTTCTCTATATTTATAGCTCAGGGTTGATATGAGAGGTCCTCGGCGGTCTCTGAGCTCGGTGGTCTCCTTGCAAACGTTTCCTTACCAAAGTAGGGGACGTCATCAGTGCTGGATGGTCCTTCTTCTCAGCCCTGGCACTGAGGGTTTGGGTCAGGGGTCTCCAAACGTGGGAACTTTTAAGACTTATGGACTTCCAACTCCCAGAATTCCTCAGCCAGCCATGCTTCAGCCGAGAAGCCATGTTGGCTGAGGAATTCTGGGAGTTGAAGTCCACAAGTCTTAAAGTTCCCAAGTTTGGAGACCCCCTGGTTTGGGTAATGAAATGCAAGAAAACCACCAACTCAGAGAGCATCAAGAACTCCTGATTCCAGGAATGTGATTTATTGTTGTAGGATAGAACTTTTGAAAAAAAACGCACTCGATTTCTCTCTGCAACATCTTCTACCAAGCAAAATCAAGGCGGCGGTTATTTTGACTTTCTTTCTCACGTTTTCCTCCTCCTCAAGACCACGTAACCCTTTTTCTGAAAGCCCCTCCCCCTTAATACTTCGCTCACCCCTTCCTCTTTGCCAAAGTTAGAGCTCCCTCCTTCTGCACCAGCCTGTCCTTTTTGGTTGAAAGAGGGCCACAGTTGGACAGGGTAGTTAAAGAGGAGCTTCCACCACCCCCATGCTCTCTGGATGGGGCCATAATTACCTGCAAGCATTTATTTATTAAATTTATATGTTGCCCCTCTCACTATTGAGTGACCCTGGATGGCTGCATGCCTCATGGCCCTTTCGGCCATGGAAATGGTTGGGCCAGGCATTCTTCCACAGGACAAGTTCGAGGCAGCTGCTTTGCAATGTTTAGCAAACAGGAACCCAAGACTGTAGAATTCTGATAGATGATAGATAGGTATTTAGATAGATGATAGATAGATATAAATGATATAGATAGATATAGATGATATAGATAGATAGAGATGATAGATTGATAGATACATAGATAGATACATAGATGATAGATAGAGATAAATGATAGAGATAGATAGATAGATAAATAGATAGATACAGAGATACATAGATAGATACATAGATAATAGATAGAGAGATAGAGAGATAGATGATAGATATAGATGATAGATATTTAGATAGATGATAGATAGATATAAATGATATAGATAGATATAGATGATATAGATAGATATAGATGATAGATTGATAGATACATAGATAGATACATAGATGATAGATAGAGATAAATGATAGAGATAGATAAATAGATAGATAAATAGATAGATACAGAGATACATAGATAGAGATATAGATAATAGATAGATAGAGATAGATAGATGATAGATATAGATGATAGATATTTAGATAGGTGATAGATAGATATAGATGATAAATTGATAGATAAATAGATAGAAAGATTGAGATATAGATGATAAATTGATAGATAGATAAATAGAAAGATTGATAGATATAGATGATAGATATTTAGATAGATGATAAATAGATAGAATAGATAGATATAGATGATAGATATTTAGATAGATAGATAGATAGATAGATAGATAGATAGATAGATAGATAGATAGATAGATAGATAGATAGATACAAAGATATAGATGATAGATATAGATGATATAGATTGATAGATATATAGATATACATGATAGATAGATAGATAGATAAAAAATAGGTAAGGTAGGTAGCTAGATGACAGACAGACAGACAGACAAATAGTTTCTTGTCTTGCCTTCTGGTGCTTTGGAAAATGTTGAGCCCTTCTTCTTTGTGGCAGCCTCTCAGATACTGGAATACTAGTGTCATGTCACCCCTAGTCCAAGGACAAGAAGCAGCTATGGGATTTCAGCATTGAAAGGATCCGGGGGCAATTTCCCACCCCCTTTTTATTTCTTCATATTTCCATAGAAATGACAAACAATGCTTTGATTGTTGCCTTAACTCTATGCAGAGCCAACTTCCTGACTCTGCCCCCATGCCCGATACATAGGCTTTATCCCGGAATCCTCAGCCTGCAAACCAGCTCTTAGGAGTTCTGGGCATTGAAGTCCCTCAGCCATACTCAGATTTGGGAGAAGTTTCACGTGAAGAGTTAAAGTTAGCATGAGATCCACCTTGCATTCCTGGCTCCCCTTCGAAAGCTGGTGATCTCGGAATGAGAGCAAGTGCTCCTCTCCTCTCCCTTTTCTCCCCCCTCCCCGGGTGCAATTTTACTCCCCTTACCCAGATGGATCCATGGTGCTGGGTCATGGAAGCGCCAATCAAACAGGTGGGGATGGAGAGACCCTTTGAATACGCAGCACAATCTCCATACCCGGAGCCTTGTTTCTCAACCTTGGCGACTTTAAGACATGTGGACTTCAACTCCCAGAGTTCCCCAGGCTGGGGAGTTCTGGGAAGTTGGAAGTCCACATCTCTTAAAGTCGCCAAGGTTGACCGACACCATCCAGAGCAGGGATCTCCAACCTTGGCAACTTTAAGACTTGTGGACTTCAACTCCCAGAACTCCCCAGCCAGTGTGATTTAAGATGATGGACTTCAACTCCCAGAATTCCCCAGCCAATGTGCTTTAAGAGAAATGGACTTCAACTCCCAGAATTCCCCAGACAGTGTGATTTAAGATGGTGGACTTCAACTCCCAGAATTCCCCAGCCAATGTGCTTTAAGAGAAATGGACTTCAACTCCCAGAATTCCCCAGACAGTGTGATTTAAGATGGTGGACTTCAACTCCCAGAATTCCCCAGCCAATGTGCTTTAAGAGAAATGGACTTCAACTCCCAGAATTCCCCAGACAGTGTGATTTAAGATGGGTGGACTTCAACTCCCAGAATTCCCCAGCCAGCGTGATTTAAGACGGGTGGACTTCAACTCCCAGAGTTCCCCAGGCTGGGGAGTTCTGGGAGTTGGAAGTCCACACCTCTTAAAGTCGCCAAGGTTGACCGACACCATCCAGAGCAGGGATCTCCAACCTTGGCAACTTTAAGACTTGTGGACTTCAACTCCCAGAACTCCCCAGCCTGGGAGTTGAAGTCCACAAGTCTTAAAGTTGCCAAGGTTGGAGACTCCTGGTCCAGAGGGACAGGGCTGCTTAATCCTGTCTCCCCCACCCCACCCACCCCAGCTCAGTGTGTCAGTCTGTCGTCCTCTGTCTGCCCCACGCAGGTTATGCTTCGCTGCAGGACGAGCTGCTGTCCCCCGCCTCCATGCACTACGCTCTGCCTTCCCCGCTGTGTGCCGACCAATATTGGAATGAGGTGGCCATCCTGGAAGCCATACCCATGGCTGCCAGCGAGCAGGATGCCCTCCTGGAGATGTCGGACATGCAGGTGTGGTCTTCTGGGCTGACGCCCTCACTGGTGACTGCCGAAGATTCCTCTCTGGAGTGCAGCAAGGCTGAGGATTCGGACGCCACGAGTGAAGGGCGGCTCACGGGGCAACTGCTGGAGGATGTGCATGGCCCTGACCCTCTTGGTTCCATGGACCTGGTGGAGGAAGACACAGTGGATTCAGACGCCATGAATGGCCTGATGGACATGTTAGAGCAGGAGGAAGGTCAGAGGTCAGAGGGGAGAAGGCCAGATGGCGAGCACTTAGCGGGGGGCACTCGGGGGAGTCAAGGTTTCCCACTGTGACCTCTTTCTCATTCCAGGCCAGCAGAGAGTCCAAGTGGGCATCACAGAGTCGCCCACGGTTAGCCGGGTGATAGAGAAGGGCAAGGACAGGTAAGGCAAAGCGCCCAGTTGAAAGGGCGGGGAGGGATTTGGGGTGGGGGTGGGGAACTCTGAAGGTGGGCTTAGCCTGGGAAAGAGAGAAGGCAGGCCTGGACCAGTTCTGGATTGTCCCCAAGGAAATGTCCCGACCTCGTCTGGCAAGACCGGACTTTGTGGCTCAAACAGAGGCACTGATACTTTCATGTTGGTTGTGGGGAATCCATCAATAGAAGAGCCGTGGTGGCGCAGTGGTTAGAATGTAGCGTTGGAGGCTGACTCTGCCCGCTGCCAGCAGTTCAGTTCTGACTGGCTCAAGGTTGATTCGGCCTTCCATCCTTCCGAGGTCAGTAAAATGAGGACCCAGTTTGTTGGGGGCAAGAGGCTGACTCTGTAAACCGCTTTGAGAGGGCTATGTTCCTTCCTTCCTTCCTTCCTTCCTTCCTTCCTTCCTTCCTTCCTTCCTTCCTTCCTTCCTTCCTTCCTTCCTTCTTTCTTTCTTTCTTTCTTTCTCTTTCTTTCCTTTCCTTTCCTTCCTTCCTTCCTTCCTTCCTTCCTTCCTTCCTTCCTTCCTTCCTTCCTTCCTTCCTTCCTTCCTTCCTTCCTTCCTTCCTTCCTTCCTTCCTTCTTTCTTTCTTTCTCTTTCTTTCCTTTCCTTTCCTTCCTTCCTTCCTTCCTTCCTTCCTTCCTTCCTTCCTTCCTTCCTTCCTTCCTTCCTTCCTTCCTTCCTTCCTTCCTTCCTTCCTTCCTTCCTTCCTTCCTTCCTTCCTTCCTTCCGTCCTCTTATTCCCTTTCTCCTTCTCCTTCCTGGTGCCTCAGTGGTTAGAATGCAGTATTGCAAGCTAAGTCTTGCCCACTGCCAGGAGTTCGATCCTGACCAGCTCAAGGTTGACTCAGCCTTCCATCCTTCCGAGGTCGATAAAATGAGGACCCAGATTGTTGGGGGCAAGAGGCTGACTCTGTAAACCACTTAGAGAGGGCTGTAAAGCACTGTGAAGCAGTATATAAGTCTAAGTACTATTGCTATGTTCCTTCCTTCCTTCCTTCCTTCCTTCCTTCCTTCCTTCCTTCCTTCCTTCCTTCCTTCCTTCCTTCCTTCCTTCCTTCCTTCCTTCCTTCCTTCCTCTTATTCCCTTTCTCCTTCTCCTTCCTGGTACCTCAGTGGTTAGAATGCAGTATTGCAAGCTAAGTCTTGCCCACTGCCAGGAGTTCGATCCTGACCGGCTCAAGGTTGACTCAGCCTTCCATCCTTCCGAGGTCGGTAAAATGAGGATCCCGATTGTTGGGGGCCAAGAGGCCGACTCTGTAAACTGCTTAGAGAGGGCCGTAAAGTACCACGAAACGGTATATAAATCTAAGCGCTACTTAAAATTGCGCTGCCACCATTTCAAGATGATCAGCGTAGATTTCCTACCCTTGGGTTGTCTTCTCGTTGATAGTTCTGCCCTTGTAGCATAATAGTTTTGTGATTTTAGGTGTGATTGTCATTACCTTTTGCTCCTTAACTGAGAGAATCAGTTGTTTTTATGAAGAGTCCAAAGTGTGTTTAACAGTGACGGTCCTGCAGGATTGAGGGTGGGGTGAAAATGGAACGAGTGAATGAATGAAACAATATTTCATGAGAAGATAATGTGGAATGTGAATTTTCAGAAGTACAAAATTCTGTGGTTCTTTTCTTTAAATAAAGTGCTTCCCCGCCCCCCCCAAAGTATGACCACTAGTGTCTCCTCTCCTGTCTCTGTCCTTCCTCTCCTCTCTTCTCCCCTCCCTTCTCCTTAACAGATTTTAAACTGATTTTAAATTGTTTTCACTTGGACTTTTAATTTTATATTGTTTTAAATGCGCAATTGTGCATTTTATTGTTGTGAGCCGCCCTGAGTCCATTGGAGATAGGGCGGCATATAAATCACATTTAAACTAAAGTAAACTAAACTATATTCTAAGGGAGAGGTCTTCAAACTTGGCAGCTTTAAGACTTGTGGACTTCAACTCCCAGAATTCTCCAGCTGAAGAATTCTGGGAGTTGAAGTCCACGAGTCTTAAAGCTGCCAAGTTTGAAGATCTCCGTTCTAAGGGAATAAATAAATAAAAAACACCCACCCCTCTCTTTCTGTTCTTGACCTCAGGCCTGTTGAATGGGTGGTCGAGGGCGCCTTCATCTCCAGCTTGTCAGACCTGGGCAAAGGGGTGTCCCTGAGCCCACCGCTTTTGCGACAAGGGGTGTCGTCTTACAAATTGCGGAGCCGGGAACGGGAGACGCTGGAGCACATGCGGATCGACTCATCGGAAGAGCGGGAAAGCTCCCCTTTCCAGAGGGACTGGGGTCTCCAGCCGGGGAGGCAGCAAGGCTTGACCAAGTGGCTGGAGGACTCTGGCAGCAGCTGCTTTGCACAGATGCAGGTAAGGATACAGGCTGGACCTCAACGTCCGGCTGCAATTGAGCCCAACGTTTCTCTCATGAGTTTCGCTCCATTTTACGACCTTTTTCTTGCCACCATTGCTAAGCGGATCACACTGCGGTGGTTAAGCGAGGAACACGGTTGTTAAATGAATCGGGCTTCCTGCTTGTCAGACGGTCGCCAAAGCGGGATCGCGTGAGCCCGGGATGCTGCAACTGTCATAAATGTGAAATGCTCGCCAAGTGTCTTTTGAGTTTTGATCACGGGACTGCTGCCAAGGTCGTAAACTGTGAAAATCTGGCCCAGGTGGACTTTTTTTTTTCAATGCTGTCGCAACTTTGAATGGCCACTAAATGAACTGCCTGTAAATCGAGGACTTACCTTGGAATAGGTTTCTGGTTGCAAACCCCGCAGTTAGGGCTGCTGACCAGCAGGTGGTGCTCTTCTGCTTTTGCTAAGGGAGGGAAAGCCAACTCACTCAAACCGGCCTGTGCCACGGGCTCTATTTATATCTGCCTGGCCAGCAAATCTGCTTGTTTCCTAATTGGGTAGCGCCAGGGTCTCGCTTAGGGGCAGACCCAGCAGGACCAGAAATAGAGCCCCTCAGCCTGCCAATTCACTGGGCTGGGCTTAAGAGAGGTACCCTAACCTCGTTTAAAGATTGGCACAACACATTCCCGGACAGAGCAGCCGACGGATTCTGATCCATCCACCGCTGTGTGCTGCAGCCAACTTCTTGCCTTGAGAGGCTTAATCCAGGGTGACTTTGACAAAGGGGGATAGAAGGCTTGGCCGAGCAGCTGCTCTGGGACCGGGCTAAAATTACAGCCCCCCTCCCCATCTCCCACAACCTAGAGAGAGAGAGAGAGAGAGAGAGGAAGAAAGCAGTTGCTCCAGCCACCAACCCGGACGGCCATAGAGTGCAGAAGGCCTTAGGCTCCAGCCGGCTGGGATGTGATCGGCCACCTGGCTGCTTCTGCAGAATCATGTGGGGCTTCCTGACGCAGCTGCTCATCAGTTTAATCCTCCTGGGCTTCTTCCTGGTCAGCTGTCAGAACCTCCTGCACCTCGCCCAGGGCTCCGTCCAGTTCGTGCTGAAGCACATCCACCAGGAGCTGGACAAGGAGCTGGGGGAGAGCGAAGGGCTGGGTGACGATGAGGAGGCAGCTTCCACCCGTGTGGTGCGCAGACGTCTCTTCGTCCAGGTAGCCCTCCTTCGTGCGTGGTGGGTGGGCGACGGACCTGGGACGGAGGTTTAGTTTAGTTTTGGTTTAATGCGATTTTTATGCGGCCCTATCTCCAATGGACTCAGGGCGGCTCACAACAACCAAATGCACAATGGCACATTAAAACAGTCTAAAATTAAAAGTTCAAATTAAAATCAATTTAAAATCTATGCCCAAACGGATGGAGGAGGCGTTCTTCTTAGCTTTTGGGTGCCTGTCAAAGATTCTGGAGTTAGGTGAGAAAAGAAATATGAATAAGGACATAGAGATAAAAGAGATGGAGAATAGATGGGAGAAAACAATTAGAAAAATAGATACCCAGATGAGGCCAAGTAAAAGGAGAAAAGGGGGGGGGAGGGTAAAAGGGAAAAAAAGTGAGATATTATAAAAATGTACGCAAATGATGAAATAAAAATAAATAACAATGGAATAAGAAGTTGAAACGAGAATAAAGATAATTAGAAAATCGGGACTGCTCAAATACCACTTTTGATTGAACTGAAAAGGGAAACAACAGGAGAAAGGGGAAGGAGTAGAGAGAGAGGAAGAGAAAAGAGAGGAGAGGAGAAAGAAGAAAGGGAAAAGGAGAGGAAGAAAAGGGAGGGGAAAGAGGAGCAGAAGAGAAGGTTAGAAGGAGAGAAGAAGAGAGGAGTGGGGGAAGAGAAAGGGAAGTGGGAAAGAGAAGGAGAGGAAGAACGAAGGAAGTAGGAGGAGAAACAGGAAGGAAGAGAAGGGGAGGAGAAGAAGAAAAGTTGGAGTAAAGGTAAAGGGTAAAAGAGCAGCCCCGAAAAAGTAAAAATGAAAAATGAAAGTTAAAAGAAAAGATGGAAATGACTGTACATGTAAATGTGTTTATGAGAAATAAAAATAAAAAACTTTTTTTTTAAAAAAGATTCCGTAGTAGCCCCGTTGAGCTTGGCCAACTGGCGAAAAAGCATCGTTCGGCCTGGAACCTGGCATTTATCTGACTTTATCTGGACAGGGTATCTGACTTTTGGACATAAGTGGAAGTGCTAGATTCTGGGCAAGATTTATTTCACTGGTACCCGTGTTTACCCGAAGATAAGACCCTGTCTTATATTTTTTTGACCCCCCGAAATAAGCGCTTGGCCTTATTTTCGGGGAAGTCATATTATTTTGGGGCGAGTGGAGGAAACCAGAGGAAATGGGGACCGGCTGCACATATTTTTGGGGAGGGCTTATTTTCAAGGGGGGAGCTTATTTTAGTGCATGCGCTCAAAAGCCCCGATTGGGCTTATTATCAAGGGATGTCTTATTTTCGGGGAAACAGGGTAGATGTTTTCATTTTGCATTTGATCTTTTAAATGTTATGTTGTACGGGTTCGAATCCCAGAAAGGGTACGGCAAGCTAAATGACGGGAGCTAAATAGCTTGAAATAGATCTATGCTTTAGTTCTTTGTCGGTAAATATCGATTCAATGTAAAAAAATAAAATAAAAAATAGTTTGCTGCAAAAGCGATGGCCTGAGAAGGCTTCTGAATTGGGACTGAAAGACAAAAACAGAAGCAGTAGGCTCTGTTCCATATTTTGGGAGACCAGGTTACACTGACAGACTGGACTCACCGGGGGGGAAAAAACAGTTATAGTAGTGGCCAAAATTGTGGAAACCTTTTGGGAAAAGTGTATTTGAGGTTTGATGGCTAATAACACCTCTTTTTTTGGGAGTTAATCCTATTCCACTGCTGGAATGGCCTGAGAATAGCCCAGACCTTAACCCCCTTGAAAATCGATGGCGAAACTTGTTAGTCAGAAGCAACCCAGCAATAAAACTGAGTTAATAGAAGCCATCCTTCAATCTTGGTTTCACATTAGAACAGCTGCAGTACTCAAAGACTTGGCTCACTCCATGGGAAGACGTTGTAAGGCCGTCATTCATGCTAAAGGTTACTCCACTAAGTATTAACTGACATGGGGATCATTTTTGTATATCTCGTTTTTTCTACGGTGATCTTTTTTGTATATCTTATTTTTTCTACGTGTTTCACTTTTCTTCTTTATCCTGTAACTGCTATTCTAATAGCAAATCCTTCCTAAAAGTTATTGCGTTACATTCTTGATTAATTTATTTTATTTTTTATTTTTATTTATTTTTATATGCCACCTTTCTCCGGAGACTCAGGGCAGCTTACAATGCGTTAAGCAATAGCCTTCATACTTTTGTATATTTTATACAAAGTCAGCTTATTGCCCCCACAAACCGGGTCCTCATTTTACCCACCTTAGAAAGGATGGAAGGCTGAGTTGACCTTGAGCCTGGTGAGAATTGAACTCGCAGTAATTGCAGGCAGCTGGATGTTAAATGCTGCCTTAGTAGGAGGCATTAGCCTCCTACGCCACTCAGGCTCCTTAAATTATCTTTCCATTGATATATAATTTTATGGTACGACTCCAAAAGAAAAAAAAAGTGGTGTTATTAGCTAGTTTCCGAAAATACACTTTCCCCAAAAGGTTTCCACAATTTTGGCCACTACCGTATGCTGTACGATAATGCCTTATTTTAATTGCGATGTTTCTGACATGAATGAAACAAACGAACATAATTATTGGAAGAGCCCAGCTGTGTACATTGCACAGAGGGCAGAGGAGAAGATATCCTGATCTCAAGTGGATCTCTGCTTTTCTTGTGGTTTTTTTTTTTTTCCCCTCCCAGGGTAACGAAATATTGGATATCCCTGGAGAACAAGTGACCGAAGAACAATTCACCGATGAGCAAGGCAACATTATCACCAAGAAGGTGAGCCTATCACAAAAAAAAAGGGACGATAACAGAATATAACAGAATAGCAGAGTTGGATGGGACCTTGGAGATCATAAAGTCCAACCCTCTACTCAAGCAGGAGACCCTGTAGCATTCTGGACAAATGGCTGTCCGGTCTCTTCTGAAAAAGAGCACCTACAACTTCTGAAGGCAACTTCTGCTCCAATTGTTAATTGTTCTCACTGTTGGGAAATGTCTCCTCAGTTCTAGGTTGCTTCTCTCCTTGATTAGTTTCCGTCCATTATTTCTTGCCTTGCCCTCAGATCCCTTCTTTTTTGGGGGGCAGCTCCTCAGATAACTCAGAGGGTATCTTTCCATTTTTCCAATTTTGAGCATAGGACTTTCTTCCTTTTTTTTTTTTTTTTTCTTTTCCCCTTGAAAACATCTCCCTTCTCATCCGAGAAGCTTCTTCCCAGAATTTAAAAAGAATTTAAAATTCTTTTAAATCGAAAATTTTAATCTGTTTTCAATTATTGGGATTTTTAATTGTCTCGGGCTAAATTATTTAATCTGGTTTTAATTATGTTTTTTAACTTTTGTATCTATGTATTTTATTGTGTGCCCGTTCACCGACATGAGTCCTTCGGGAGTAGGGCGGTAGATAAATCTAATAAAACAAACAAAACAAAACAAACGGAAGAAGCTCCTTGGATGAGAAGTGAAACGTTTTCAAGGGCAAATAAATAAATAAATAAATAAATACAACAACAACCTAAGAATGTCCGGTTGCCTTTTGGAAAAGCACATTTCGGACAACTATGACCCTGGAAAATTGAGACTCTCCATAGACATTGGGAGTTAAAATCCAGACATCTCAAAAGTTCCCTTAAAGTTTGACAGAGCCTAGTTCCCTGCTGCCTCCCATCCAGTGGTGGGTTTCAAATTTTTTTACTAGAGGTTCTGTGGGTGTGGCTTGGTAGGCGTGGCTTGGCTTGGTGGGCGTGGCTTGGTGGGCATGGCAGGGGAAGAATACTGTAAAATCTCCATTCTGTCCCCAATCCAGGGGAAGGATACTAAAAAATCTCCATTCCCACCTCACTCCAGGAGAAGGATACTGTAAAATCTCCATTCCGTCCCCAATCCAGGGGAAGGATACTGCAAAATCTCCATTCCCAACCCACTCCAGGAGAAGGATACTGTAAAATCTCCATTCCATCCCCAATCCAGGGGAAGGATACTGCAAAATCTCCATTCCCACCTCACTCCAGGAGAAGGATACTGTAAAATCTCCATTCCGTCCCCAATCCAGGGGAAGGATACTGCAAAATCTCCATTCCCACCCCACTCCAGGAGAAGGATACTGTAAAATCTCCATTCCATCCCCAATCCAGGGGAAGGATACTAAAAAATCTCCATTCCCACCCCACTCCAGGAGAAGGATACTGTAAAATCTCCATTCCATCCCCAATCCAGGGGAAGGATACTGCAAAATCTCCATTCCCACCTCACTCCAGGAGAAGGATACTGTAAAATCTCCATTCCGTCCCCAATCCAGGGGAAGGATACTAAAAAATCTCCATTCCCACCCCACTCCAGGAGAAGGATACTGTAAAATCTCCATTCCATCCCCAATCCAGGGGAAGGATACTGCAAAATCTCCATTCCCACCCCACTCCAGGAGAAGGATACTGTAAAATCTCCATTCCGTCCCCAATCCAGGGGAAGGATACTGCAAAATCTCCATTCCCACCCCACTCCAGGAGAAGGATACTGTAAAATCTCCATTCCGTCCCCAATCCAGGGGAAAGTTACTGCAAAATCTCCATTCCCACCCCACTCCAGGAGAAGGATACTGTAAAATCTCCATTCCATCCCCAATCCAGGGGAAGGATACTGCAAAATCTCCATTCCCACCCCACTCCAGGAGAAGGATACTGTAAAATCTCCATTCCATCCCCAATCCAGGGGAAAGTTACTGCAAAATCTCCATTCCCACCCCACTCCAGGAGAAGGATACTGTAAAATCTCCATTCCATCCCCAATCCAGGGGAAGGATACTGCAAAATCTCCATTCCCACCCCACTCCAGGAGAAGGATACTGTAAAATCTCCATTCCGTCCCCAATCCAGGGGAAGGATACTGCAAAATCTCCATTCCCACCCCACTCCAGGAGAAGGATACTGTAAAATCTCCATTCCATCCCCAATCCAGGGGAAAGTTACTGCAAAATCTCCATTCCCACCCCACTCCAGGAGAAGGATACTGTAAAATCTCCATTCCCTCCCCAATCCAGGGGAAGGATACTGCAAAATCCCTATTTCCTCTTGATCAGCTGGGACTCGGGAGGCAGAGAATAGATGGGGGCGGGGCCAGTCAGAATTTTTACTACCGGTTCTCCGAACTACTCAAAATTTCCGCTACTGGTTCTCCAGAACTGGTCAGAACCTGCTGAAACCCACCTCTGCTCCCACCCCACGCCCACCTTTGATCCCTTGACTCTCTGATTACAGATTATTCGGAAAGTGGTCCGGCGACTGGATACCGAAGACGGGCGGGCGCACGAAGAGGTGATTATCGTGAGGGCCCCTTCCAGTCCAAGGGTCTGGATGTGAGGCTGTTTTTTTTCAAACATGCCCCTCGACGGCTGGAGAGGATGAGCAGCTGCCACCCCTTCCCCAACCTGCTTGCGATGGTCTTGAGCCCAGCCTTGTTCCCTTACTCGGTTCGGATTCCGGATTCTCCCTCTTGCCCTCTGACGCCCTTCTCCTTCTGTCTCCCTGCCTGTCTCTCTCTCTCTCTCTCTCTCTTCCGTCTTCTGTTGCCTGTCTGTGGGTTTGCTGGCGACGGGCTCCTGCTTGGCGCTCTCTCTTGCCGGTCTCCCCCACCCCCAGGACGAGGATCAAGGGAGTGTCCCGAGATCGGAACTGCTTGGGGGCAGGATGGGGGCTCAGATAGTCAAACGAGCCAGCCTGAAAAGGGGGAAACAATGACCTCCCCCTCCAGTGGCTTCTTTGAAGGTAAATCATCCCTTTGCTCTTAATACTGGCAGGGAGGGGAGGGCAGTGTTTAATAGTTGAGGTGGGGGGAATCTAGATACTCTAGAAAGAGTGCAGAGAAGAGCAACAAGGATAATTAGGGGACTGGAGGATAAAAAATAGGACAAACGGTTGCAGGAACCGGGCATGGCAAGTCTAGTGAAGAGAAGGACCGGGGTAGACAGGATAACAGTCTTCCAATATTTGAGGGGCTGCCACAGAGAGGAGGAAGGGGGATCAAGCTATTTTCCAAAGCACCTGAAGGCCAGACAAGGAATAATGGGTGGAAACTGATCAAGGAGAGATTCAGCCTGGAAATAAGGAGACATTTCCTGACAGTGAGAGCAATCAACCCATGGAACAGAAGTGGCCTTCGGAAGTTGTGGGAGCTTCATCCCTGGAAGCTTTCAAGAAGAGACTGGACTGCCATCTATCAGAAATGGTGGAGGGTCTCCTTGGGCGGGAGGTTGGACTAGATGACCTACAAGGTCCCTTCCAACTCTGTTAATCTGTTAATAAACGAGGTGCCCCACTCGCTTCTAGGGCAGTGATGGCTAACCTTTTTGCCGACGTGTGCCAAAAATGGGGGGAGGGCGGGGGGTCACACACGTGTGTGCTCACACCCATAATTCAATGTCCCCCCACCGCGCCCCCCGCACATGCGCATGTGATCCCCCCATGCTTCTCCCACTTTTGGCACGCAACGACAAGGTGGGCCTGGAAGGCCCGTTTTTCGCCCTCCCCAGGCTCCTAGGGAGCCTAGGGAGGGCAAAAACGGCCTCCCCCCCCCCCAGGCCCTCTGGTAGCCGGAAATGGGCAGTTTCCCAACTTCTGGTGGGCCCGGAAGGCCCGAAAATTAGCTGGCCACCCACCCGGCCCCCCACACATTCGCATGTGACTCCCCCCTGCGCTTCTCCCGCTTTTGGCATACGATGGCACGGTGGGCCAGGTAGGCCTGTTTTTTGCCCTCCCCAGGCTTCCCAGGCTTGGAGTCTGGGGAGGGCAAAAACAGCCTTCCCCACCCCCAGGAGGCCCTCTGGAGGCCAGAAACAGCCCATTTCCTGACTTCCCGGAAGGCCCAAAATTAGCTGGCCGGCGTGCGTATGCGCGCTGGAGTTAAGCTAGGGCAATGCTCGTGTGCCCATAAATAATGGCTCTGTGTGCCACCTGTGGCACACATGCCATAGGTTCGCCATCACACTTCTAGGGTCATGTAGGAAAAGGCATGATTTGCCTAGTGGTTAAGGCACCAGGCTAGAGACGTAGGCATGAAAGGCAGCTGGGCTTTTCTCGCCCCTTGCCAACTTCAACCAATCATTTGTGCGTTGCATGCAAAACTGCACCGTCAAACCGATCTAGAAATGCCTCCCCCCTCCTTTCCCCGCCCCCCCCCCCCAACGCTAGTCTGCTTCCAGCAACTCTGCGCCACAGCTGAGGCTGGCATTCTGTCTTTGTGCAAAAAGAATTGGCGTTCGTTTTGAGTGTTTTTCCCCTGGCTACAATCTGAAATGGCCCCTGGGTTGCGATGGGTGGGTGGGTTTCTGTGATGGGGAGCTTGTTCAGGCTAAAGGTCTCCCTTTCTGAAGAGCCCTTTCGATGGAGACCGTGAGCTTCCTAGGTTTTTGTTGGGACGTCCCAGGGCCTTTTGGTGGGGGCGGGGTGGCTTGGCAGCATGGCTGCATCTGTGCCATATTGAGTATTCTCTTTGCTTTTTTTCCCCCCTTCGAAAGACTGGCTCCTAAATTGGGGCTTGTCCTATATAGAACAGCGGGCAAGAAACTCCTTCTCTGGCTGTGTAATGCATGGACGATGGCCTTGTGTCCTCAGGCCAATTAAAAACCGAATTGATGCATTTGTACACCTATTGCATCACTCCGGCTTCAGAGGTTTGATGGAGCCAGTGGTGGGATTCTACCAGTTCGCAGCGGTTTGGACAAACCGTAAAAAAAAAAAAATCAGTTGTACGGGGCTTCTGGTTGGCTCCGTGGACGTCGTGGACGGTCTCCATAGACCGCCAGCCTCGCAATCTCGTAAAACCGCCCTGGCAGCGCTAAACAGCTGTCCGGCCGTTTGAAAAAACTCTCCTTCGGGAGAAGGAGGAGAGGAGAGCCGGTGGGGGTGAGTAGAGCTCCCCGAAAGCTCCTGGAACAAAGCCAGGGGCTTGGAGGGTGAGAGCTCCCCAGTTCAGCGATATATATTCAGCAATATATATTCGCTAGAAAGCGGGAAATTCTAGCAAATCTAAATCGCGCGGCACAGCTATTCCTCCCCTCGCTGTTCTACTTACCTTTTTAAGCCTCCTTTTTCCGAGCTGTGTAGTAGTGCCTGTGGTGTGCATGGATACGTTTGATGTGCACCAGTGGTGGATTGCTCCCGGTTCGCACTGGTTCGCAAGAACCGGTAGTAAAAATTTGTAGTAGTTCGGAGAACCGGTAATAACATTGGCTGGCCACGCCCCTGAACCGGTCCCCGGCCCGCTTGCCGTTCGCTTACCCCGCCCACATCATCAGAGGCTTTTTTTTTTTACTTTTAAAAGCATTTTTTCTACAACCTCTTCGGCCGAAAAAATGCTTTTAAAAGTAAAAAAAAAAAAAAAAGCCTCTGATGATCACGCGGCTCAGCTGGGATCGTCAGAGAGGTTGTAGAGGGGAATAAAGCCTTTAAAAGCCTCTGGCATTCCCAGCTGAGCTGCCTGATCATCCGAGGCTTTTAAAAGCATTTTTTTCTGCAACCTCTTAAGGTTGTAGAAAAAATGCTTTTAAAAGTAAAAAAAAAAAAGCTGGCCATGCCCACACAGTCACATTACCCCCCCACCAAGCCATGCCCACAAAATAAGCCACACCCACAGAACCAGTAGTAAAAAATTTTAGAACCCACCTGTTATGTACTGTGCATGCGCGCGCAGCGAACTAGTGGTAAACCTCGAAGGATTTCACCACTGGATGGGAACTGGTGTGTAGGACCAAGCCAGCCTGTTTATAGTTAGGGTGGGAGCACCATGCGCTGTGGAAGCCCAGAAAAACGGGCTCCTGGTTCGAATGCAGCTTTCAATTGCACCGTAAGCATTGGCAACCTTTTTGGTCCTGGATTTGGGTGTGTTCCTGCTTGCTGCTACTATGCCTTGCCTTGAGGGCCTGGATGGGGATCTTATGTCATCACCAGAAGCCTTCTGGGGCTTTGGAAAATAGGTTGATTCTCCCCCCTCTTCTTCTTTGTGGCAGCCCCACAAATATTGGAACGCCGTTGTCGTGTCACCCCTGGTCCTTCTTTTCACTTGAAGAAGTCAGTAGATTGGTAGATCAGACTCCTTAGCAGGGGGTGCAGCCGCAGTGGCGCAGTGGTTAGAGTGCAGTACTGCAGGCTACTTCTGCTGACTGCCGGCTGACTGGAATTCGGCAGGTCGAATCTTACCAGGTTCAAGGTTGACTCAGCCTTTCGTCCTTCCGAGGTCAGTAAAATGAGGAGCCAAATTGTTGGGGGCCATAGGCTGACTCTGTAAACCACTTAGAGAAGGCTGCAAAGCACTGTAAAGCGGTATATAAGTCTATATGCTATTGCTATTCCTTCCTTCCTCCCTTCCTTCCTGTCTAAATGCTATTGCTATTCCTTCCTTCCTTCCTTCCTTCCTTCCTTCCTTCCTTCCTTCCTTCCTTCCTTCCTTCCTTCCTTCCTTCCTTCCTTCCTTCCTTCCTTCCTTCCTTTCTCCTTCTCTTTCCTGGTACCACAGTGGTTAGAATGTAGTATTGCAGGTTAACTCTGCCCACTGCCAGGAGTTCGATCCTGACCGGCTCAAAGTTGACTCAGTCTTCCATCCTTCCAAGATGGGTAAAATGAGGACCCAAATTGTTGGGGGCAAGAGGCTGACTCTGTAAACTGCTTAGAGAGGGCTGGAAAGCACTGTGAAGCGGTATATAAGTCTAAGGGCTATTGCTAAGGGCTGTCTTTTGTGAATGACGGTACCAGCCTGTCCTCTTCCTCCCTCCCTTCTTTCTTTCTTTCTTCCTCCAGGGCCTCACCTCAACACCCATCCACTGAACCTCCACTCTCCTCGTTCCTCTCCATGCGGCCAGGCGAGTGGAGCAACGAGCTTCCAGAGGCAGGGCTGTCTGTCTGCGATTCTTTAGGTTAAATGGCATGATTTCCGTAAGAGACATAACTTTACCGTCTTAATCCGCATGACCGACCGACTGCCGACGCATGAGCTACAGTTCTTTCTCCTGACTTCGAGAGGAGAGGGGGCCGGGACAATTCCCCAGGAGAAGGAAAAAAACGGATGCAAAAAATTGTGTTTTGTGTGTTTTGCGTGTGCGTGGCGGGGGCCTTCTTTCCAAAGCCCCTTCTTTTGACGTGGTGCCTTGGCCTCCTGGGGAAGAAGGAGTAAGCTGGACGGAGATCACTCGCCATCCCATCCTCCCCAGCTCAGCCCTTCGGGTTGCCTCTCTGCTCAGCTCTCCATCCATCCATCCGGAACCCCAGAAGGCTTCTCGCTGGAGCCCTTCTGGCTACTCTGCCCAGTGATTCTTCCCAAGGTTGGGATGGAAAGCGTGACTTGGATAAATGCTGAGATCTCATGTATAATAGAATATGGACAGATTACTTACTATGCAAACACCGACGACCGAGGCGTTCGGCAGAAAACGGCGTTCGGCTCCAATCCTTGGAAGCGTCCGCAGGCAGCCAGCCCTTTGGGAAGGAAAAACGAGAGACGAGGGGAGAATCAGAATGTCTTCGAATCGGGAAGGTCTCCCCGCCTCCTCCCGATCTCCTTGGAACCCATACACACATGCACACAGGCGTGCCCACACCCACTCACGCCCAACACACGCAGAGTGGTGGATTTAGAGACGGGTGGGAAAGGAAGAAGGAGGAGAAGAAGAAGGGCTAGTTCATGAGCCTCTACTGAGGCACACCACCAAGGGTGCGCATCGCGGCGCCTTCCCGCAATTTGGCCCCGGGCTGGAAGTGTGCAACCGCCCGTGTGCGCCGATGCTTGGCTCCACCCAGCACAATCTGTTGCTCAGGAGAAGGGCAGCGTGGTACCCTTGCCTGCACTTCCGTACGGGAGGACCCCAGGGGGGCCTCCTCACTCAGCACAGACGTGGCATCCTGCCAACACTTCTTGGACCAGTCCTAGCTGGGGGGAACTGAATTCCTTCCCGCTTGCCCCCCTTTCCCCCTCCTCCCCCGCCAGCAACTTCCTTGATCAGACCTGGCATGGAGGAAGTGATGTTTCTCCTCTTCCTCCTCCTCTTCCTCCTTTTTCTTCCATCCCCCCCACCCCCACCATCAAGATTGGCTGCCCCCAATGCTTGGGAGAACTCCTCCTCCTCCACCAACAAGCTACACTCTTGGGACAACTGCCCCGAGCAATAGGAGGCTCCTTTGACTTCTGCGTCAACATTTGGAGGCCCCCTAGGGATACAAGGGGCACGTGGGTTGGGGGCGGGTGGGCACAGGGGATAACCCAGCAGTCAAGGGGACGATCAAGAGGAAGCATGGACCATCTTGGATTCCTTGACCCTCCTCTGTGGTCACCCCGTGGCAGCATGGCACTCTTCCCCGACTGCAGCGCCACTTTCTCGGCCCCTGCGTCTGGGACCCTGCCACGTTGGCCCTGCCCAGGTAGAGCAAACCAGGAGGAGGAAGTGCTTGTGGGGTGGGGGTGGGAGGTTGGGGGGAAAGGCAGGAAGGCAGTGAACGTTGGAGGAAAGGCTAAAAGCCGTGCCAGGCATCTCCCCAGGGAGACTAACTGTCGCTATCCAGACGTGCAAGGAACAAACTTCCTCGTACCCCACCTCACCCTCCCATCACCTTGATTTGCAGCCTGTATGGCCTGCCCCCCCCCCCCACCAAATTGCTGACACGGCATCGCCCTAGATTCCGGCGTGGGCCTTCCCACCCACCCACCCACCAACCCACCCCTGCCCTCCGCCCCCATGCTTTTGGCCTCCAGTAGTGCATAGAAAATTTAAAAACAAAAAAATTTGAGCTGTGAACTGCGTCCCTCTCGCCTGCCTGCGGGGGGCGCCGCTTTTGCCCGCCGATCGCTAGTTGGCGCTGTCAAGGAGGGCAATGCCTAGAGAATGCTGCCAGTGTCTGCACTCTAGATGCTTTTTAGAAGTTTTGGGATTACTTTTACTTTCTTTTTTATTGTTATGGAAATTTGAGCCTTTTGGCTCCATCTTGTCTTCCCTCCATCCCCAACTCCAGTGTATAGAACCATCCTCCGTCTCCACCAGCTACCAGAATCCAAGTTAATAAATAAATCAACACCACTCTGGTGTCGCCTCTGCTGCTTTTTTGACTTGCCTGGGTATCTGGGGTGTGTGTCTGTTTTTCTCAACCAAGCTTGGGCGCTGTTGGCACTTTTGGGGGTCATGTTAACCGGGGGAGGGGGAAGCAAGGAGAAGTAAGGTTAGGAGCGAAAGCTTTCCTAGGGTTGGCAAAGGATGGTACTTGTTTAAAAGAAGGAGTAAAGTCCTAGTAGTGTCCCTCTTTGTGTGTGTGTGTGTGGGTGGGTGGGTGGGTGGGTGTAAAAGTTCTGGGGCATTGCATTTTCATTTCTTTCCTTTTAGCTGTCAAGAAGCTTCATTTTCTGGCAGCATTGTGGTGCTCTTCATCCGAGGATGTAGATCCAGAAGTGGTCCTTGATCTGATCAAACAGACCCACATCTTAGATGATCACGACTGCTTCATACATCAGAAAGAATTAGTCTGGTGGCTGTCGCCCCAAAACTATGGTTATTTTGTGCTTAGATCATCCATCATCCATCCCTCTATCCCATCCATCCATCTATTCATCCATCTATCCCATCCATCCATCCAACCATCCATCCATCCATCCATCCCTCTATCCCATCCATCCATCTATTCGTCCATCCCTCTATCCCATCCATCCATCTATTCATCCATCTATCCCATCCATCCATCCATCCATCCCACCCAACCATCCATCCATCCATCCATCCATCCATCCATCCATCCATCCATCCATCCCTCTATCCCATCCATTCATCTATTCATCCATCCTTCTATCCTATCCATCCATCTATTCATCCATCCCTCTATCCCATCCATCCATCTATTCATCCATCTATCCCATCCATCCATCCAACCATCCATCCATCCATCCATCCCTCTATCCCATCCATCCATCTATTCGTCCATCCCTCTATCCCATCCATCCATCTATTCATCCATCTATCCCATCCATCCATCCATCCATCCCACCCAACCATCCATCCATCCATCCATCCATCCATCCATCCATCCATCCCTCTATCCCATCCATTCATCTATTCATCCATCCTTCTATCCTATCCATCCATCTATTCATCCATCCCTCTATCCCATTCATCCATCTATTCATCAGGAATCTATTCAGGCAGGAAAGTAAGGCTGCTCTTTCCCCGTTTCTTCTCTTTCCTCCACCTCTTTCTGGAGGGCTGGAACCCCAAGGATCCAACTTGTCTGGTCCTCCTGGAACTTCAGCTGGCTTTACTGTAAAAAAAAAAAATAGGCATCTGTATTTTCTATCTCAAGGTCTTCTCCTACAGGCACCATGTTAGGAGGTTGTATGCTACTAAATTGTAAAGTTGGGCTGTCTAGATTTCCTTTGGTTGATCTCTCTCTCTCTCTCTCTCTCTCTCTCTCTCTCTCTCTCTCTCTCTCTCTCCCTCCCTCCCTCCCTCCCTCCCTTCCTTTCCCCCTCTCCCTCTCTCTTCTTCCTTCCTTCCTTCCTTCCCCCTTTCTCCCTCTTCTTCCTTCCTTCCTTCCTTCCTTCCTTCCTTCCTTCCTCCTTCCTTCCTTTTTTCTTTCCCTCTTTCCCTGTCTCCTTCCCTCTCTCTCTCCATCTGTCTTCTTTCTTTTTCTTTTTCTTCTCTCTCTCATTTTTCTTTCTTTCCTTCTCTCTCTCCCCCTCTCTCCCCTCTCTCTTTCTTTCCTTCCTTCTCTCTCCCTCTCCCTCTCCCCCTCTCTTCTTTTTCATTTCTTCTTTCTTTCTTTCTTTCTTTCTTTCTTTCTTTCTTTCTTTCCCTTTTCTTTCTTTCTTTCTGTCCTTTCTTTCCCTCTCTCCCTCTCTCTTCTTTCCTTCCTTTCCTTCCTTTCTTCTCTCTCTCTCTCCCCTCTCCTCTTCTCTTCTTTTTCATTTTCTTTCTTTCTTTCTTTCTTTCTTTCTTTCTTTCTTTCTTTCTTTCTTTCTTTCTTTCTTTCTTTTTCTTTTTCTTTTTCCTTCCTTCTTTCTTTCCCTCTCTCCCTCTCTCTTCTTTCTTTTTCTTTCTCTCTTTTTCTTTCTCTCTCTCTCTCTCTCCTCTCTCACTCCATCCATCACACCCCCCCCCCCAAAGCAAAGGCAGCCTCCTCTATCTTTTTCTCCTCCCTCCTGCCAGCATTATTAGCCATGTGTTAAGGTTCTGGTGTTGACCGTGGAGCTCTCAAAGGGCCATTTATCTCAGAGCAGCCAATCCAGGTCCTGTGATCAAACGGAGCCCAATGAGAAATGGGAGAACCCAAGGCCTCCAACCTATCCGAGGGCTGATATTCTAATCAGCCCCGTCTTTTATCAGAGGAGAGGGAGCTTCCTTTGAAGTTCAGCGTGTTGGCCACTCAGTCAGTCAGTCTTGGTTTCGGAATTTGCAGGAAACTCATGGACTTGGGTCACTGTTGCCTCGGCCAGCAGTGCAGCTCCGGGGTCCCACCTGCCTTGATCCCAGCAAAAGGGCTTTCCAGAAAGAACCGCAGGTGGACATTCCTAGGGCCTCGGGATGGCATTGCCAGCGAGCCAAGCGCCTTGGGAAGCGTAGAAGTGGCACTCCTCGGTAGGCGCCTTTGCCAGCAAGCGGTCGAGCTATGGACTCCAACCTGCAGGGGACATTTCTCCTCAACGGCCCTCCCCTGTCCCCGTTCGCGGAAGTGAAAGCCCCCATGTGCCAGTATTCAATGCAAAACTCCTTTTACAAACTCAGTCCTCCTGGACTCAGTGCCCAGTTGGCGTCTGGCACACCGCACGGCATCAGTGACATCCTCAGCAGACCGGTGGCTCCTCCAAATAGCAGCCTCCTGTCCGGCTACTCCCATGTTGGGGGGTTCAACGGACTGGGCGCCCAAGGCATTTACTATGGTCCCCAAATGGGCAATTTCGCCAAGACGGGAAGCGAATATGGAGCCAGGGGCAGGAGCTGCTGGGCCGAACCAGTCCAGGAATGGCACGAAGGCCGAGTATGTGGCAACTGTAAGTAACAAACTAGGCATGGGGAAAGCTGCATGGCATGGGGACATGGTGATCCTTGGTGGTGGTTGAGAGCACCCCATAGTGGGTGCCATTGGTCTCAAAGGACGAAGGATAGGTAGCAAAACTTAATCAGACTTGGAACCTGGTCCCAGAATTTGTGCGGTCATTCCAGTGACTTATTATCACTGGTGCTGGTTGGTTTTAAATGTGTGGTGTTTTCCAAGGTGACATGGGCAGGTCTCAGCTCCAGAGCTCTTACAACCCAATTCCTGTAGAGAAGATACCACTGTGGAGGGGAGGGGGAAGAAAAAAAAATGGAGCACAAACTATATAGAAGGGAGGATTAATTTGCCGAGGAAGCTGAATGTGGATTTTTGTTGGAACGGAAGGCTGAGTGATGTTGGGAGGTCCCGGAAGAGGGGCGATCTGAATAAGATTCTAAGGGATGAGATGGGCTATTTTTTTGATAGAAATAAGAGTATAGGCTACATTTTATGGAGTTGCTGATAAATATAGAACATGATAGAGCCGCCAAGGCTGAGGAACGTACAAACCTCCGTAGCAGTAATGTGAATAGAATAGAATAGAATAGAATAGAATAGAATAGAATAGAATAGAATAGAATAGAATAGAATAGAATAGAATAGAATAGAATAGAATAGAATAGAATAGCACAGAACAACAAAACTAGAATGAGAAGAGAGGAGAGGAGAGGAGGAGAGGAGAAGAGAAGAGAAGAGAAGAGAAGAGAGGAGAGGAGAGGAGAAAAAGAGAAGAGAAGAGAAGGGAAGGGAAGGGAAGGGAAGGGAAGGGGAAGGGAAGGGAAGGGAAGGGAAGGGAAGGGAAGGGAAGAGAAGAGAAGAGAAGAGAAGAGAAGAGAAGAGAAGAGAAGAGAAGAGAAGAGAAGAGAACAAAACCAGAATTAGAATTAGAATTAGAATTAGAATTAGAAGAGTTGGAAGGGACTTTGGAGATCTTCTAGTCCAACCCCCTACACCACTTCAGACAAAGGGTTGTCCAATATCTTCTTTAAAACTTCCAGTGTTGGAGCATTTACAACTTCTGGAGCGCAAGTTGTTCCACTGTTTTTAACTGTCAGGAAATTTCTCCTGACTTCTAAGTTGCTTCTCTCCTTGATTAGTTTCCACCCGTTGCTTCTTGTCCTGCCTTCAGGTGCTTTGGAGAATAGCTTGACTCCCTCTTCTATTTGAGCCCCTCAAATATTGGGAGACTGCTATCCTGTCTCCTCTAATCCTTCTTTCCAAGCAAGAGAAAGTTCAGAGATGTTTAAGAGTCCGTGATGGAACATGTGTAGAGGTTTTGCCTCTGCTGCATCACTCACGGGGTGACTTTTCCCCCATTTCTGGAGTTGTGCCTATCTGTCCTCTTGCCTCAAATTCCTGCACTCACTTTTGTTTGGAAATTTAGCATCACAAAGAAGTGTTTTTTTTTTAAATTTTGTTTTAAATGGCCTTCTAAGAAGCCCACCCAGATTCACCGGAGGACCGGGGATGGGGTGGGTGGGGGGACGGAAGGATTTCTCAAAATGTTCCTGGTCTGTTCGTTTTCCTAGACAAAGGCCCAAAACCCTCTGGATCTGAGCTGCCACCCAAGTGCCCCCTTGAAATGACGGATGGTTGACAGGGAGTCCAGGGTAGCTGATAGGAAGCTCAATTAAGAGCTAGGAAAGAGGCAAGGAGCAACTCATTAGTAGCAAGGGCAGGGCCAACTATCGACCCCGTGTTTTTTCATTGTGAGGAAAAGAACTCTCTTTCTTTTTACCCTGAAGAGCTGGTGGGGGCCATCTGAACCCCAAAACTTCATTGTGTTCTTGGGTAGAATCTCCTAGCCTTTCGAATCATCGTAGACCCCCCAAAAAGGACTCAATGGAGAAGAAGCAAAAAGATATTCCATACTGGAATTTATCTTGCAGAGAGAGAGAGAGAGAGAGAGAGAGACAGACAGACAGCAAAGGGTGCAGAAACACCCCCCCCCCCAATTGTACTCCGGAGCAAGCTCTAGAGGTTACCATCTTCTGCGCAAACTGAGATTCCTAGAAACATGCTTCTCCAAAGCACCTGAGGGCAGGACAAGAAGCAATGGGTGGAAACTAACCAAGGAGAGAAGCAACTTAGAACTGAGGAGAAATTTCCTGACAGTGAGAACAATTAATCAGTGGAACAACTTGCCACCAGAAGTTGTAAATGCTCCAACACTGGAAGTTTTTAAGAAGATGTTGGATAACCATTTTGTCTGAAGTGGTGTAGGGTTTCCTGCCTAAGCAGGGGGGTTGGACTAGAAGACCTCCAAGGTCCCTTCCAACTCTGTTATTCTATTCCTATTCTATTCTATTCTATTTCTATTCTATTCTATTCTATTCTATTCTATTCTATTCTATTCTATTCTATTCTATTCTAGGTCTAGTCTAGTCTAGTCTAGTCTAGTCTAGTCTAGTCTAGTCTAGTCTAGTCTACATCTCTTCCACCCTTCCCCTCTCCTCTCCTCCCCTCTCCTCTCTTTCCCCTTCTCTCCTTCTCTACTTTTCTCTCCTCTCCTTCCCCCCTCTCCTCCTATCATCTCTCCTCTCCTCTCCTCTCCTCTCCTCTCCCTCTCCTCTCCTCTCCTCTCCTCTCCTCTCCTCTCCTCTCCTCTCCTCTCCTCTCCTCTCATTCTATTCTATTCTATTCTATTCTATTCTATTCTATTCTATTCTATTCTATTCTATTCTATTCTATTCTATTCTATTCTATTCTATTCTATTCTATTCTATTCTATTCTATTCTATTCTATTCTATGGTTGACCTCCGCAAAACCACACACTCCGAGAGAAGCTTCAGCTATTAAAATGACATGTATTGGACTGGTAGAAAGGGACAGGGACACAACCATAGTAAAGTCTCACTCGTTCACACCTACACACACACACACACACACACACACACACACACACCTTAATTAAAAAAAAACAGCAGAGGGTGAATTGGGATTGGCTGTTTGCTCTGACTATTTCAACCGATTGAAATTTGGGAGTCAACTAGTTAAAGCGATGCCACCATTTCTCTCGATCAGCACATGCATGATTAAACGTATGTGAGAGGGTTAATTGATTTTGAGGCATTGGATTAGACTTAGACTTTAGAATAACTTTATTGTCACTTTGGAAGTATACTAATTGGCATACATTAAAATGAAATTTCGTTGCACACAGCTCTCAAAAGTTCAGCACCTCCAATATGCCCTACGTAAACATGAAAAAATAAATAAATACAAAATTACGCATATGCCCACATATATTATATGAGACAGAGAAACAACACAGTTTAGTCCGGATGTATACATGTACATGGTGAGAAAAACAAATCTTGTGAGTTTACCAGATGGATGGCAGAGGGAACAAAGCTGTTACAGAATCTATTAGTCCCGCTAGAAATACTTCAAACCCCCTCCCAGAGGGGAGCAACAGAATCAAACGGAAGTGGGTGTGTGGGCGTCTCTCACAATGCTTTGAGCTCTAAGCACATAGTGCTTATAAGCAGCATCCTGAATGACAGGAAGTCAGCTTCTTATGATCTTCTCCGCTGTCCTCACCACTCTCTGTAGGAGCTTTCTAGCTGAAGTGCCCCTGCACCAAACCAAACAGGGATGCAGTTTGTTAAAACGCTCTCCGTCGTGCCTCTGTAAAAAGTGGCCAGGAGAGGAGGAGAAAGATGTGCTCTCCTCATCCGACGCAGGAAATGCAGATGCTGTTTTGCACACTTGACTAGGGATGACGTGTGGATTGAGCTGGGCAACCTGATTTAGAATGTCGATTCAAAGAGGCAAATGGACGGAATTGCTTTCAAAACTGAGTCTGCAGATTGTCGTGTCACACAGCTCTAACTAGAGCCTTCTTTCTTGGGGAGAGGCCCAGGCTCTTGTGTTTGTGAGCTTTTTAAGAAGCCCCTGGCATTTCATCTGGATATCCCAGAGGTGGTACTACAGACCCAAGGGCATAAATACCAAGATCTGGCAGTTTGGCTCATCCATGAAGGAAAAGGCTGAAATTGGACCAAATGTAAAAATGTCCCCTCACTGAGAAAATTGCCATATTTTTCACTCCATAAGATGCACTTTTTCTCCACAAAAGTGAGTGGAAATGTCTGTGCGTCTTATGGAGCGAATATGGGTGACAACACCTTTCCATCTATGAGCCACAGTGGCGCAGTGGTTAGAGTGCAGTACTGCAGGCTACTTCTGCTGACTGATTGCAATTCGACAGTTCGAATCTCACCAGGCTCAAGGTTGACTCAGCCTTCCTTCCATCCTTCCTAGGTGGGTAAAATGAGGACCCAGATTGTTGGGAGCAAGATGCTGACTCCGTGAACCGTTTAGAGAGGGCTGTAAAAGCACTGTGAAGCAGTATAGAGTCATGGTGGCATTGTGGTTAGAATGCAGTATTGCAGGCAAACTCTGCACACAGCCAGGAGTTCGATTCTGACCGGCTCGAGGTTGACTCAGCCTTCCATCCTTCCAAGGTCGGTAAAATGAGGACCCAGATTATCGGAGGGCAAGAGGCTGACTCTATAAACCGCTTAAAAAGGGCCGTAAAGCACTGTGAAGTGGTATATAAGTCCAAGGGATATTGCTAAAGAAAGTCTCCTGGGAAGTTGCTGAAGCCTTCAACATCAAGTAAGCTCAGCTTCCATCAACGTCCAGCATGGGGAAAGAAGAAATTCTAGAGAATCATCCTGCCCAGAAGCTTTGGGGTTCAAAACATTAGTTAGCTTTGAGTGCTGCCCCTGGGGGAAGCTGGATGCCAGTCAATGACCATGCTGCCCATCTCCCTTCACACAGCCACAGGGCACCTTGGTGATGGCCTCCACAAGAAGAAACACACACGGCCAACCTTCACAGGCCACCAGATCTTTGCCCTGGAGAAAACCTTTGAGCAGACCAAATACTTGGCTGGGCCTGAGCGGGCACGACTGGCATATTCCCTGGGCATGAGTGAATCCCAGGTAAAGGTGAGTTTTGCATACTCAAACTTTGGAGAACAAGGCAGGTAGACCCTCAGGGCCAAGGGTTGGTGGCGTGGGAGTCAGGGTCAGCATTAAGGCAACCTGAGAGCTCCGAATGGGAAGAGGGTATGGAGCTGTCAAAGACAGAGGCGGAGCCTGAGCTGTCCATCAGCCCTATCACTCCATCCATCCATCCATCCATCCATCCATCCATCCATCCATCCATCCATCCATCATCTATTGGAAGTGCCTACAAAGCACCTACAAGGCACACATATTAGAAGTATGTGTCTACTTTGGAAGCTGCTTCTTTTTACTTCTGATTTAAAAACAGCTGCTCTGCAGGAGTCACACATAGTCCGAGAGAGCTCCTTTGAAGGATTTTTACACCTTATCTATTTACATGCCTGTCTATATCATGTATCATTTTTCTCTCCTATTCATCTATCATCTCTCTCTCACACTCTCTTTCTCTTAACTATCTATCTATCTATCATCTATCTATCTGTCTGTCATTTATCTATTTATCATCTATCATCTATCTATCATCTATCATCTATCTATCATCTATCATCTATCTATCTATCTATCTATCTATCTATCTATCTATCTATCTATTTATCTATCTATGTCATTTATCATCTATCTATCATCTACTATCATTTATCATCTATCTATCATCTATCTATCATCTATCTATCATCTATCTATCTATCTATCTATCTATCTATCTATCTATCTATCTATCTATCTATCTATCTATCTATCTATCTATCTACCTATCTGTCATTTATCATCTATCTATCATCTACTGTCATTTATCATCTATCTATCATCTATCTACCTATCTATCTATCATCTATCATCTATCTATCTATCTATCTATCTATCTATCTATCTATCTATCTATCTATAATCTATCTATCATCTATCTAACTTCTCTCTCTCTCTTTCATATCATTGTCTATCCATATATCATCATCATCTCTCTATCATCTATCATCTCTGTCTATCTATCAGATATTATTTATCATCTATCACCTTTCTCTCTCTCTAATCTATCATCTGTCATTATCTATCACCTCTCTCTCTATAATCTATTTCTATCTATCTAGCATCATCCATCACTTTTCTCTTTCTAATCTATAATTTATCTATCAACCTCGAACATGGCAGGTACCCTGAAAAGTGTGCATGGGCAGTGCCCATCTTGCCTTGGGATAAAAACAGAACTCACGCCTCCAATGATGGAGCAGAATTGAGTCTGTGTCCATTTCCTCAACTCAAAAGGTGATGCAGCTAAATCTATTTCAGGCTCCGGATGGCCCTAGACACGTCAATTAAAGACACGGACATGATGACACTTTTGTCTTCATTGAACTTCTACCCAATGTTAAAATGAAAGACACCCAACTAGGGGTGGGTTCTACTTACCTTTACTACTGGTTTGCATCATGCCTGTGCACACTCTTCTGCACATGCGTAGAAGCTACTGCGCATGCGCAGATCAACTTTGATGACGTCCGGGTCAGTGGGTGGAGCCTCCCGCCGGTTTTACTACCAGTTCTTGCAAACCGGTCCGAACCGGGGGCATGAGCAGAAAGCGCCAAAAAGATAGCCGCTTCCGAGTCAAGTTTGGCCCGTGCCAGAAACCTCCTCCTAACAAAGGTGCCCGTTTATTTTTCTAAAATTCAGCCTTCATGTCAACATGACAGTTGCCTATCCTCACAAGAGTATGTGACAGATTGACAGGCTGAATTGGGACTCAACTAGGATATGAAAAACTGAAGTGTTGAGGGCAACCAGGCCCAGTCTGACCCTTTCCCACAATCTACTGGAGGTACATCTTTTTCAGTTTACATGAAAATCTTTAGCTTTGAACATTCTGGTAAAGGAATTCAGTGGTTGAGAGTCCTTTCTGGAGATGTCTTCAGGGACGGGGTCAAAAAAGTCAGGATGGTACTTTCGGTGTTTCCCCGAAAATAAGACCGGGTCTTATATTAATTTTTACTTCAAAAGACACATTAGGGCTTATTTTCTGGTTAGGTCTTATTTTTGGGGAAATACGGTACTAAATGCATCCATCTGGCTGACAATCTTAACTGGGGCTTATTTTGGGGGTAGGGCTTATATTACGAGCATCGTGTAAAATCATGCTAGGGCTTATTTTCCAGTTGGGTCTTATTTTCGGGGAAACAGGGTAGTTACCTTCACGCAGTTGAAGCCCTGCCATTTTTTAATGTGACCCACATAAAAATCACCCTATCCCTGTGGACCACTCCTAGTCCTTTCACATTTGGAAAGGGTCAAGCTGGAGATGGCTCATTGAAATTTCAAGAGTTTTGATGTCTTGGTTACTCCCTTTTAAACCCTGCTCTTTTGCCCTCTCTTTTGCAAAAATAAACGTGGCTATGGATTGCCTCTAAATTAATAATTAAAAGCTCAACAACCCATTAAGACAGCCATGCCGTTGGAGCGGGTACAGTCAATTCATCTGATGAGCTTGTCAGTGGGTTAATGGTGGGATTAAATCTTCATAAATACGAGCAGAAATTAATTGATGGTTCCAAAGCGGGTGGATGGGAGAAAGAGACTTCAAATAACGCAGGCATTGCTGCCTTAGAAAATGGCATCTTCTTCCACATGAGAACGAGGAAAACATTTCAATTTTTTAATTATTTAAAAAATTAATTATTTAATTATTTTTTAAGACTGTGTCCCAGTGTAGTGGAAAACATTCTTGGTACTTTACTTTGACCCTCTAAAGGTTTTGAGCCAAGTGATCAAATCACTTAATTGTTTAGAGCAGGGGTGGCAAACTCACGGCGTCACGGCGGCATCACGTGATGTATCAGGACTTTCCCCCCCTTCGCTAAACTGGGCATGGGCATGGCCAGCACGTGACACATCTGGCCTGCGGGCCGGGAGTTTGACAGCCCTGGTCTAGACCATGCAGTCGGAGACTCCATCAAGGGTACAACATTTTGCCAGATCTTTGTACTCCAAGATAGAGTGGCAACTGCAACAGGAAGTCTATTAAATTTATCTTCCTGAGAGCCACTGCCAGGGGTGGGTTGCTGGGGGTTCGCAGGGGTTTGGGAGAACCTCTAGCTAAGATTCTGTGCAGTTCAGAGAACCCCCAAATGCCACTCCTGGCTGGCCCCGCCCTGCCCACCCCGCCCTGCCCCTCCCAGGAGTCCCCAAGTGGCCTGTTTTGGATGCAGGTAAGTGCAGAGCGCACGCAGAGGCTCAGGGAGGGCAAAAACCGGGCCTACTGGAAGTTTGGGAAGGCCGGAAACGGGCCTGTTTCTGGCCTCCAGAGGGCCTCCGGAGCCTGGGGAGGCCGTTTTTGCCCTCCCGGAGTTTTGAAGGAGCCCGGGGAGGGCAAAAACACCCCCGCCATGGTGCTGACTAGGCCATGCCCACCATGGCCACGCCCACCCAACAACCGAGCAGAGAACCCCTTGCTAAAATTTTTGAAGCCCACCCCTGGAGCCACCACTCTCATTCTTCCTTCTCTGTAACAACCATTTCCTCCTTTCTGTTTCCTCCCACAATGACAGACTCTCTGGGAAGAGTCAATCACATTTGGCCAATTAACTTCTGGTCAAGACTGGGGCCAAGGGGCTTAGATGTCTCAGGGGCTATTAGATTGCCCATCCCTAGTTCAAGTCTAGGCCATGTTCTTGTAACCCAAGGATCCCTGATGGCCTTGCCTCCCTCCCCCCCTCCTTCCCAGGTGTGGTTCCAGAACCGGCGCACCAAATGGAGGAAGAAGAGTGCCCTGGAGCCTTCCTCCTCTTCCCCACAAGCAGGAGCTGGACCAGGCGAGCGCACCGTCTCTGATGAGGATGACGAATACAACAAGCCCTTGGATCCAGACTCCGATGACGAGAAGATCCGTCTCCTGTTGCGCAAACACCGGGCCACCTTCTCCGTCCTGGGTCTAGGCTCCCATAGTGGCTGAGAAGGACTGGCCTTGGTGGGGCCTGCAGGTTTCCGGGGAAGTTGAATTCAGCAGGCTGGACTTGGGAGGGTGGTGTCTCGATGGTGACTTCGGGGGGAGGGGGAGGCCTTTCTCAAAAGTAGAACACAGAGGTTCCAGTTCTGGATTTGGTGCAGATGGGTAGCTACTGTGGCTGCACGCAAGTCACAGGACACCCAAGGAAGAAGCCCGCTAGTATCCAACTTGCCCCTTGGACCTGAGGCTTGCCTGCAGCCCTCTGTTCGATTGGGAAAGAGATGTGCTTTCATTTGTCATTTCATTTTTAATAATAATAATAATAATAATAATAATAATAATAATAATAATACCACCCAGGGACCTGAGATAGGCCGATCTGGATGTTTGACGGTGTTACAGATATCGTCACAGGATGGAAGCTGTTCCAAGTCAAGCTGCCTTCTGCAATTGACTGATGGCAAATTTGTCGATGCCCATGGTGTTCAACTGGTGCGCCAGTTGTTTTGGGACTGCACCCAAGGCCCTTATTAAAAGTTTATAATAATAGTACCAATAGTAATAGGGATCTTGGGTGCAGTCCCAAAACCCAACTGGCGCACCAGTTGAACACCATGAGCATTGACAAATTTGCCTTCAGTCAATTGCAGAAGGCAGCTTGACTTGGAAAAAGCTTGTTCCTTGCTTCTTCTTCTCGCCATTGTATTTCTTTCCTTTGAGAATAGACAGAATATCAATTAATTTAAGGTCAAGCCACTGACAAATAATTTCAATTATGAGGAAGAGAGAGGGCCTCTGAAGGGCTCATCCTCCTTGCTAAATCATGTTGTTTTACCCACCCTCAAGGAAGAGAGTCGGAGGGGAGGAGAGGGACTCAAATCAGTCCATACATGGTCGTGGGTGAAGGCCACACCTTTTTAGATGTCCTGTGCATATAACTTGTATTGGAAAAATAGGGCAGCACTTTAATAATTGCCAGCCAGAGTTGCTTTGGATAGTGAGATGGGTGGCATATAAATTTAATATATAAAACAAAATGAAACAAATAAATTATATGATGGCAAACACCTTCCTGACTGGAAGAGAAGAGTTGACCTATGGGGTCCTTGGTGCTCTCTGAGCTTGGTGGTGTTCTTACAGCTCTTTCATGACCCAACTAAGGAACACCATCAGTCCTAGAAGGGAACGGGGTTGGCTCTTTGTGGTCTGCCTTATCAGTGTCAGCGTTGGTGGTTCTTGGTGGTTTCTTGATTAGGTTGTGGTTGTTGTTGTTTTAGTGTTAACTTGCTTGTTTGAGTTGGTATATCCTTGATTGGGGTATCGTTTACATTTTGATTGTTGGCCTGGTATTAAACTTGGTGTTAATCTCTGCTGATCTGGATATTGATTGCTGGCATGGAGGGGTTGTGGTCTTTTAGCTTTTGGATTGTCTCTTTTAAATGGTACGTAGATGTTGTTTATCTCCAAGTGCCCGTTGATGGCTGATTTGTCTGAATGCCAGGCTTCCAGGAATTATTTTTGGACTCAGCTTGGTTAAAGTTGCTCTAAATGCTCTAAATGATATGTAGATGTTGTTTATCTCCAAGTGCCCGTTGATGGCTGATTTGTCTGAATGCTGAAGGCTTCCATGAATTATTTTTGGACTCAGCTTGGTTAAAGTTGCTCCTAGTTTCCCAATTCAATTGCAAGAAACACCTAGATAAGCAGAGATTCATTACCCCAATCAAGGAGCCACCAACTCAAACACTCAAATAGTAAACAACAGCCTTGGAACCACCAAGAACATTCCCACCAACACTGACACCGATAGGGCAAGCCACTTGTATATGAATAGGGAGCAAATCCCATTCCTTCTAGCACTGATGATGTTACCTATTTGGGTAATGAAAAATTTGCAAAAAAATTAACAACCAAGCTCAGAGAGCACCAAGGACCCTGTAACTCCCTGACATGTTTTGACCTCCCCTTGCAAACTTTCTTTTTCGGGAGCTGAAATCAATCCATGAAGATGAAGAATAGCATTAAATCAGAGCACTTTCCTTAGCTTCATTCTTTTGCTATTTTCTCGAGAGGAGGCGAGATGTCGTCTCCAATTGTTTGCAATTTTGTCAAAGTCCTTTGTAATGCACAGCGATACAGAATTGCTTTCGATAAGAAGTAAGCTACAATTCCCAGGTTAGGGGATACGACATAGAGTAACTAATAGAGACTTGTAACATACTTAGTGTAGGATGGATAAATTAAAACCTAGCAGCCTTCTGAAGAATAATTCTGACAAATGCAATTGTTTTAATGGGGCATTGTTTTAAAAATCTGATTTAAAAATAGGCATCAAATCCTATATATATATAGGATATATATAGGATGTATATATTTGATGTATATATGTATATATATATATAAAGGAGGATTCCCTTTACACTGAAACTAAGAAATGCAAGCTTTTGAAAAAGCTTGATGTAATATGTATGTATGTGTGGGTGTGGGTGTGGGTCTGTGGGTCTGTGGGTGTGTAAGGGGAGTCCTCCTTTAGCAACTCCAATTGGGACTGGCCATTGAAAGTGGACGCTAATTGAAACCACAACTGTGTTATGATCCTTTTTTCGGCTTTCTTTTGCTTTAGAAACCCGCATGTGAGGATTGCTCATATAGTTACTTTTCCATCACTGTTGTAACTGCAGGTTGTGGCTAAACAAGGCAATTGTGAAACGTGACTTACAATTGTAATTCCAGGTTGAATTACAGTCGCACGCCAAAGATTAGCCGTAATTTTAAAATTCAAGTACAAACTTTCTCTGACACCTTCCCTAAAATTCAGGATTCATTTTGCCCTATTGGTCCACTGGGGATGTTTCCAGATGTTGCATTTTGGGGGTTTAGTTGATGTAACTCCCGTTTTTTGAATTTGCACCTGCCGTTGGAAGATTATGGGAATTGCCCCCCTGTAACTGGAGAGAAACAGAGGAGGGGGAAATCACATTTCTTTTTATTTCCTTTTAGTGTTTTCTCTCCTGGTTTAATTTCTTTTCAAAAGCTACTTTGGCATAGGTTTATTTCCAGATGTGGTATATTTTGCTGACCTTGAAAATCAAAAAGATGCATTATTTGATATTCAACTTTTCTCACCTGCCTTTAAAAAAAAAAAAAACTGTTTCCCAGCCTTGGAGAATTGGGAAATTCTGGTAGGTGAAACACAATTAGAGAAGGAAACACTAGAGGGGCTAATTTATGGATGGAGAATGGGCTGACCAACTTGGCATCCATCCATGCCCAGGAGATGGGAATCTGATTTTGCAAAACTGAAACCCATTTCTGTACCCTTCCTTAGCTGTCCATCAAATTTGCAGGCTTCTGAGTTGTGCCCTTTCCATTTTTGAAAATTGTATTCGAAAAACAAAAACCTGTACAAAAATGCATCTGTTTATGAAAGACATCACAGAATTCACAACAAATGTATACAATCATGTTCAGAGAAATGTGCACCCAATGTATGCAGGGTAACTGCAAGCTAAAAAGAAAATACGCATTCCCTTGCTTGATGTACTGTAGCTGTGAAAATGAGAAAAAACTGATTTTTGCAAAAAGAAAGAAACTGTAGATTCCCATAAATGGGGAATGAAACAACAGATTCATCCTTCCCTCTTGCTCCTATACGCACACCGCCTGCAACTTTGGCTTCTGTCTTCTTAAAAATATAGCAAGGCATCTCCAGGAAGTGAATGCCCATTCTGGTCTTCAGGCAGATGGGAGAGATAATAGGAAAATAACCAAGTTTATCTTGGTCCTTCCTGCCAAAGGAGACTCGGAAGTCTGTAATATGGAAGAAGACGGAGGTCCCCTAATCGTTGAGAGCTTCACTTGTTCCGTGTCTGTCGTTGTGGGTTGCATTTGTGTGTCTGTTGAGCTAAATCTGACCTTCTTTTGTCTTCTCTGAGCTAGTTATTCTCTTATCCGCAAACTTTTAGAAAGGCACAGATTGCTGGGGATATTCTGTTAGAGATGCTTCTGCAGTTTAATGTAGTCCATTCCAGGCCGTTCACCATATCCATGAGATTCAGGGCGAAACTTCCTTTGGTAAGGAAAAGTCTGCAAAACCGGGAAGTAGTATAAATCAAACCTGAATCTTCCAGGAGTTTCTCCTTTAGCGCCACTGCTGTGCCCAGCTTGGTTACAGCTGCTGAATAGCAGAAGGTTCTTTGGAGTCCTTGGTATGGGTGGTCCCCTGCATGGCGGGAGAGAGGGTGAAGTGCATGGGGTGATGATGATGGATGTGCTGTGGGGGAGGGGGATGAGATGTACATACAGGTGCCAGTCAAATTCCTCAATAAAAAGCATAACCTTGATGTGCTTCTGGTGCTGTTTTTTCCCCACCCCCACCCCCACCCCCACCCCCTGCCACACAGAAGAGAGCGGAAGAGGGATGGCGGCTCACGGAAGAATCCGTAGGGAAGTGTCTGTGTGTGACTCCCAAATCATGTTGGCTTTGTTCAGGGAAGGGAGGAAGAGGAAAGAAAAAAGGAGGGGAGGAGGGAGGGAGAGAGGTAAGAGGGAAAGGAGGAAAGAAGGAAGGAAGAATGGAAAAAAGGAACAAGGGAGGGAGGAAGAAGGGAGGGAGGAAAGGATGGAAGGAAGGAAGGAAGAATAGAAAAAAGGAACAAGGGAGGAAGGAAGAAGGGAGGGAGGGAAGGAAGGAAGGAAGGAAGGAAGAATGGAAAAAAGGAACAAGGGAGGAAGGAAGAAGGGAGGGAGGGAGGGAGGAAAGCAGGAGGGAGGGATGGATGGAAGGAAGGAAGAATGGAAAAAAGGACCCCTGGTCTGGGGTCTTCATGTCGGCCAGAGAGATGAGCTGCTTCTGTTTGTTGTAACCCAGTTCTTCCTGTGACTGGAAAAAAGAGGGAAATTCTTCGCCAGGGCCCTTGTACTTTCTCGAGTCTTGCAAGAACACACCGCGTCAGTTCAAAAGTCGTTCCAAAGTCGCTCATACTGGAACCGATTAGCATGCAATCAATCTCAATTTATCTTGGGCCGACCAGCAGAAACTATTGAGTTGTCAAAGGGGCAGAATTGATGTTGTATCAATAGCTCCTGTTTGCTCCCATTCCTGTTCTCCTGGCCAGGCAGCGGGAGGCTCTGGGTGTACTTGAGTCACAATGCTGAAGTCTAAAAGGGTTGGGTCCTGAGATCCAGTTCCAAGATTAGAGAACCTGGAAGCTGATAGAAACCCAGACCTTGACCAGGAGTCGGAGAAAGCAACCAGATGAGAAGAAAAATGGGGTGAGTTATCTAGATGAAGGGGACGTGGTGGCTCAGTGGCTAAGACACTGAGCTTGTCGATTGAAAGGTCGGCAGTTCAGCAGTTCAGCAGTTCGAATCCCTAGTGCCGCGTAATGGGGTGCTCAAAATTTCCGCTACCGGTTCTCCAGAACCTGTCAGAACCTGCTGGATTTCACCCCTGTAATGGCCTCTCTCTGCCTCTCAGGGCAGGGCCAACCATGACTCCATCGCAGGTGGCAGCTGGCTGGAAGCAAACACAGCTGCAATATCGGGAGAGCAGGAAAATCAATGGGTGATAAGGTCCATCAAGCAGCAATTAATAAACTAGCCAATGGAGGCAGAAGGGCTGGGATTAGATGCCCATCGCTAAACCCGCTTGCAGGAGTCTTTTCTTCCAAGCTAGAAGGTCAATTGCATCTCAGTCCACGTCATCCTTCTGGGATGTCAGCGAGAAGGAAGTTAAAAATAGACTGAAGATGATGGCTTGTAGGCCTATGGCTCAAAGTCACGCCACCAACGTTGCGGGGCTTCAACCAGCCGATTGAGTCCGCCATCTTGGTTTTGTTGACTGTGGATTCCCCCCCCGTTATCAATCTGGCCTTTTGCAAATGGTGGACATTCTAATACAGAAGGGCAAATATGGCTTGTGTTTTGTGATCGTACACAGTCAGACATGGTCCTTGGTGGCCGTGTTTTTTGAATCCAGTTCTGTCATATTCCCTTACTTTTAGAATCATAAAATTTAGAATAACAGAGTTGGAAAGGGCCTTCGAGGTCTTTTAATCCAACCCCCTGTTTAGGCAGGAAACCCTATACCATTTCAGACAAAAAGTGATCCAATCCTTTCTTAAACACTTTCAATGTTCCTCGCTCCCTCCCTTGCTCCCTTGCTCCCTCCTCTCCTCCTCTCCCTCCCTCCCTCCCTCCCCTTCCTTCCTTCCTTCCTTCCTTCCCTCCCTCCCTCTTCTTTCCTTCCTTCCCTCCCTCCCTCCCTCCCTCCCTTCCTTCCTTCCTTCCTTCCTTCCTTCCTTCCTTCCCT